>OY987242.1:29978531-30031808 GCA_963920765.1 Ulota crispa
TGAACAATCAACCAATCTTTTCATAAATCTCATCAAGTTTTTTTTAAACTATAACCCTACAAATTTAAACTTGATATGTTAGAGATTACATGGAAAAAGAAAACACAACAATATCACTTATAGTTTGAAAGATTATAATGTTTGAACATGAGGGTGTTAAAATTGCAAAAGTGACTTGAAGTTTTCTAATCCTCATTTCACATGTCAAATCTAAAAGTTGGTCATCAAAAAAATATGAGGTTTAAGGTCATTACATATTTAACCTCAACCAATTTATGGCTTTCAAAATCTACTCTTTTAAATGGATTTCTAATGCGGATTTTTCTCCAAGCTCTTGTGTGTTTGAGGGTAACTTTCAAGATCTTCCAATACTAAAAAAGTCAAGATTGCAATAGACACCCTTGTACAAAATCTTGAATAGAAAAATCATGAACACTCATTTTCAAAATTGGATTTTTGATGTTGAAAATAGACTTCAAAAAAAATTGGTGTTCAAAAGAAAATACTTAAATTAGTGATTTGATAAGATTTTATTCCCCTTCAAAGTTTTGCAAACACCCAAATTGGGTGCCTTGGGCATTTAGGGGTTAAAGACCACATACATTTTCACAAAATCCACAAGAAACCGGGGTAGTAAACTGAAATGTGTAGTTGAATCAAATGTGGACCTAGTTTGCATAATCCAATTGTACAAATGGGAAGGACACCTCATGTATTGTAAACTGTCAAAATTTCAACTATATCTACTATTGGAGGTGAAATATTATAATGATTAAGTGAGATGGGGGTGGAAAATCTCTAGTTTTTCATGCTTGTGTGGCTTTGGATTTTATTGCTTCATACAATTTTTGCTTGAGAAGAGCCTTATATTTCTAAAAAGCAAGGTTTCCCACCTCTCCAATAAGACTAGTTTCACACAAAATGGATAAAAATAGCAATCACAAGGTGTAGCTAAGTGGAAAAAGTGCCACTTTACTTGCTACCCTAAAACAGTTCTATAAGAAATATGATAAATGATATCGAAAATCCAATTGGTGAAAACAATCAAGAATTGGCATCACATGTAGGATGACCAATTTTGAATATGAAATAATAGCACAATATCAATAGATCTCCAAATACTATAATTATACTACTACTATGTAGAAAAAAATACAAGCGTGTTTCTTAAGCAATTTGAAAAAAATTAAGATCGCACAACTGAAATGTGGCATTCTTGTTGGATGTTTAACATATTGTGTTGTTGCTTTGATCCATCTTTGACCAAATATGGATATGTATTTTGAGGCCATGTTGTATAAACACCATTATTTATCAACTCATATATCCAATTCCAGTGTCGTTTTTCTTCTTGAATGCAAAATTCTTGTGACCACAAGCGTTCTTCAGGACCAAATTCCAAATTATTAAGTGATTTTACTCTATAGGCCAAAAACCACTTTGCTAAATCAAAACATGGTTTGTTGGTCTCTAAAGGGTTAACCACTTGGAGACAAGTACAATTCAGTCTCTAAAAATTATAATTTCACATGGCTTATAACCAAGATGTTGCTAGTTTGTATTTTTGCAACTTCTTTGTTGTTACCCAACGCAATAAATTGTTTATTGGAAGAATTACTGATGAAATATATTGTGATACTAGTAAGTATTTACATATCGTAGAAATTAGTATGGGACAACCTAAATGCACTATTCAGTGTAAGGTAGGCACACCCATACCCAACCATTTAAGGTTTTGGGGCACCTCAAGGTCTCGAAAAATTCCGGAAAAAAACCCGTAGGGTTAGCTTTTCAACAAGTTATCAAGGAACGTAATTTTTGTGGAAAAAAGTATTGTAGAATGTTTTATATTAAATGGTAAAGTTGCAACTCAAAGGATCCTATAGGTAACTCTAAACCACCTTTGGAAGTGCTTGAGTGCATTCCTATGAATGCACAGGATGATCCCAATCCCAACCGCCTCAAAGCAACTTAGCAGCTGACATGTGGCAAGATTTGCTTATACAAGTGGCATTTAGTGCTCCACTTTAGGTTCAACAACAGGTGGAGAACAGTCAAAAACTAGAGTGCGATATTGGGAGGTGGTCGCTGATGAGTGTGCCTACCTTAGAACCCCTTATTGTGCCACATAAGGAAGAGCAATTCCGACGGACCCAAAAGCATGCCAGCAACTTGCAATTACCATTACCCCACCGGACGGTGTTCTCAACTACTGTACCGGTATAGTAGAAAGGACTCCAATGTGTAACCACCACTTTTGGGCCACTTTAGTATCTAAATCCGGCTGATTCAGTTTTTGTCAACCTAGGTACTAAAACATCTGTTCACAATAAAATCCACAACCAAAACTGAAATTATCTCCGTGTAATTTACAATTTTTATCACCCTCACTCATGAAATGTGAATTTTAGCCACTTAATTGTTTCAATTCATACAATTCATAGGACCATGAATGCTTAACCCATACAGGCCCAAGTGTCTCCTCGGGGACAATTGGATTTTGGGCATGTACCTATAGCTAAATTGGTTTGTGTGATTTTTTGAAATTTTTTATGAAGGTGCGTAATTTGAAGATTTACATGGGCATTTTCCTTTTTTTTCTCATTTTGGCATTAGACAAAGAAATTATGCAAGAATTTGCAAAGCTAGGCAAGAAGGGGCAACTTGGGCAATGCCTCTTCTTTGTAAGTGGGTGTTGACTTCAAAGAGAGTGAGGCCTTACGGGCACAAGGTGTGGAGACTTGGGCAAAAGGGAGTGGAGTAGAAGGGGCACATTTTGGAAAACTCACAACCCTCCATTCTTTTTGCCCCTCCTAAAGTTTGGTACTTTAACCTCTTGAGCAGTTTGTGTATTTGTTTTTTAAATAAATTCTTTTCTGAATTGTAGTGGGCTAAAATTCCTTGGTTTTCACCATTTGAATCAATGTGATTCAAACTTTTTATTCTACATAAATCCTCCAATTTTGTTTGCAAATTTCATGACATTCTAGCGTTCATGGATTTTTTGAAGTATGTTGAATATCTTAAATTCATATGAAAATTCTCCCACACATACCTATCTTGGTTTTCTAGGTGGAGTAAGTAAACCTTAACTTTGCGTAAATTATTTTTTTTGCTATGAGAGTGGTCAAAAACTTCTACAATTTTTGGGCAAGAAGGAAATAAAAAATTCTCTTCACATCAGATGTCAATACCTCACTCCTCTCCATTTGAAATGAGCTGATTTTTTTCCCACAAGTACTTCCCATAGTCTAGGGCAAGATCCTACCCAATTGAATTTTCAAAAATCTCCTTTTTTTCTGCCTTTCTACTCATTCCTTTAGAAATAGCAAATTTCAATGACTTTTACAGAAAGAAGGGCTTGGCCCTTGAAGTGTTAAGTTAACACGAAAATGGGTGAAAAGATGCGTGAAAACACCAAATTCTTCTTAAGAACTAGTCAATTTCCCCAATATTTGGATGAAAGTTACTGATAGTAGCTGATTTAATGGATGAACACGCACACTTAAATAATTCAACGCTAGTTTTTTTCTTTCCTTTAGTGGTCAAAAGACACGCTTTAGAATGCCCAAGGCAACCAACACAAGTAGGTACACTAAATGTTGCATTTATGCTGCCCCACACTAATTTCTCAACATTTTATACTATATAAGTACTTACTATATAAGTACTTATTGGTAATAGTACTTATTATAAATTGATTACTTCAACAAACACTTTCTAAAGGGTTAGCAAATGCAAAAAGGCCAACGAGTGGCTTCTAGGTTGTAAATCAAGTGAAATTTTAGTATTTAAAAAGTTGCATGCATCTCTAAACAGCCAAGTGGTGAGTTATGAGATAACTTTTCAAGGCAAGGCAACGTTATTATTAAGGCAACCTAAGTGCAATATTTAGTGTGCACGAAGGTAGTGTGCTCATAAACTGTCCACGCATTAAAACCGCCCACCTTCTCAAACGTACCCTTGTTGTACATGCTTTTTTTATAGGTTTTCAAAATGTACAAGAAATGTACATTTGAGGAAGTGGGCGGTTTTAGAGACCTATGACTTTTCCACTTCAAAATTTCATACCTAATTCCACAAGGCTCCAAAAAAATGAAATAACTTGTGTTAAATGTCAATTCTTTTTGTTTTTCAAAAAAAATTACTGAAAAATAGTTCAAGAAGTTTCACCTGCCCAAAATTCAGGTTCAGCCCTTAGATGGATGGTTTATGAGCACACTACTTTAGTAGAGACTTTGTCCCTACAACACTGTCTTGCTTTTCAAGTAAAATATACACTCCAACTTCCTCAGGGTAGTAGCTCTGCAAAGTCTCCTCCCATTCGGTCTAGAACCAGAAAAAAAACCCTCTGCCCGAGTGTCCGTACTGATGTGAGGAGGCAACTGAATTTGTCTGATAGCGGTCTCAGGATGTCCCAAGATGGGAAGAAAACAGTATACTGCAGTGATGGTTATTGCATGTCAAATTTCATCATGTTCTTGCTTTCTCAGGTCACTTTATCAAGTAACAGAGCCCGAAGGAACCGAATCCTACCTACTGCAATTTATGCCACAAGGGAAACATTTTAAAAGCTTTTAAAAAAAAAACTAGAAAAATAAATCCTACCTACTCTTGCTAAGCAAACTGTCTTTTTCCTGTTCATAGAACTCACGAGGAAAGCTCGCCGCAACCAGAAAACAGCGTCAACGATTTTTTTCTATTTACGCAAAACTTGAACTCTACCAAAGTAATAATCTCTCATTCCTAAAGGAGCAGTATCTTCATTGTCAATTAAAAGCAAGCCTTGCTTTTGAGAGTGAAAGAATCCAAATGCCATGAAACTTCTTGAATTACACAAGCCCCTCACAATAGATACATAATGACAGAACCAGAAACAAAAAATAATTAATTGCTTTCCATAGTGGCGAAGTCCCCATTAATGTTGCCGAAGTTGAGACAGCAAGTGTGAGGTGATACATATCACATTCTTATAGAATGTTATGAATAGACCCTCTCCCTTTTCCGTTTCTTCCTCCTGAAGAAAATCCAGTTCTGGTTCGAAGTAACCTCTAAAATTCACAGCTTGAAAAGATAGCAGCAGATAGCATAGAGTTTGACCTGCCACGACCAGAAGTGATGAATGCGCAACGTGGAACACTAGAACAAATGAGAAAAACTGGCATGCTAGTCCCGCATTTCTCCTTTGGAAAATTGCAAAGCTCTCACACCGTGGGTTTTCAGCTGGCACGGGTCATAGTTGGACTTGCTGAAGTTGACCACCACTTACTAGTAGTACAGAGTCGCTTTGAAATACCAGAAACATCTCTCGGTGCCAACGCAGAAACTGGAGGGATTGGCTATAAACACAGTAACTTTAAAATCAGAATGTTTGGGTCTTCTGAGATTGAAGCAAAAAAAGGGGTTAGAGATTGGAGCAGAAAACGTTACAGAAAAGGCTATGACAAACCGGAAAATTGTCTCTATACAAATGGTTGTAAGCCTTGCAAGGGGATCTCATCCAGGGCTACACGATCATGCAGCCAAGCTCGGTACAAGTGAAAATCGAAGCTCAGATTGAGAGAGAGCATCTCCACCGGTCCAGGCTCTTTCAAAGTTTTCCATCTGTTTTGGCCAGTCGGCCGTCAAGTCCCTTTGATCTCCACCCATGCTCTTCAAAAAGGTGGGCTTGCACTCCAACACGCCCCATAAATAATGGGTTGACCACTAGGATAAAGTCCACTAAACTTAGGATCAATGGCTTGAAGGCCCTTGCTAGACACGGTCCTCCTTTGAGCGTGTTGGAGTCACCGGTGGAGATGCACTCAGTCCCAGAACCTCACGGAGGATTTGCTTTCGGAGCCAAACGAACCTTCGGTGGGCGACTCCTGCTGCGGATCCACGTTGGAGTTGGCAGCATGTCCTCCACTTCCACTGTCGAGTTCCTGGGGCAAGACAGGCGTGTGGCCAGCAAACAAGCCGATGTGGCCGAAGAGCTTGTCTTTCCGGGAGAAGGTGGTGCCACAGGAGCAGAGCCACTTGTCACGACCACAGTGCTTCTCGTGCGTCTTCAAGTCCGCCATAACAGAGAATTTCTTCGCCATGCACTTCTGACAAGTCAGCACTTTGGGACAGTGGCTACGCCGGTAGTGGTTCTTCACGCACAGCATGGTCTTCAGCGGCTGAAACTTGCGGTGCTTTTTGTTCCTCTTGCATCCCACGTAGGGACATGAGAAGCGCCGTGAGCGCGTCTCGGCGGTCTCCAGCATGCCCCTATCAGGCCGTGCCAGCGCAGCAGGAGTCTTATACTCATCACCATGGCCGCGCATGTGCATCCTCAGATTGGCGTCGCGCTTGAACCCCTTGCCACAAATCTCGCAGAAGTGCGTGTGCTCCGCTAGAATCTCATTGGCTTCAAGCTCCACAAGATCAAAGGATCCCGGAGGGAGATTCTCACCGTCACTGTCTTCCTCGCCAATAAAAGAATCGTTGTCGAAATCCTCCAGCCCGCCTCCCAAGTCGTGAGAGGTGAAGTTATTTGCATTCAATCCTGCATTGTTCAACACGTGTTCCTTGTTGCTACCATCATCTCCTCTGCCAAAATCCTTGTCGCTGGTCATCTGGTTGAGCAGTGACATGGCAACTCCAACAGGGCTGCCACCACTAGCTGGTGATTGTTGCCCGGTTAGATTACGCTGTCCTGAGAGATCAGCTTCGTTGTTCATCCCAAGGAAAGCATGGCCAGATCGCAGACCAGGATTGCTGGAGGAAGCATTTGGGATGGCTCCTGACCCTGACGCGCCTGAGGTACCAAAGATGCTATTCACCACCAAGTCCCCCAAGGAATTGTTTCCTCTCTGCGGCACTCTCAAGGTGTCGTTTCCAAGCGCACTGCTTTGTTGGAGGAAATTGGCAGCAGCGGGAGTTACTGCAGGTTGTTGCAGGAGTTGGCTCACCAGAAGCTCCGCGGATTGGCTGGAAGCGTTGCTGCCAAATGATTGTTGTGGGAGTAGCCCAATGGCAGCTATGGCCAGCTGCGAGATGATGCTCACGATGGCAGCGCTTGCTGCCTGCTGCTGTGCTATCACGTTGCTGTCTGGCAGGGAATGCGCCGTCTGCAAGATGAGCGGCACCAGCGCTTGCAGCTGTGTGATTCGCTCCTGGAGCATGGACAGATGTTCCATGATGCCTTGCACATTCTGCTCCACCATCGACTGATTCACTATTCCCTCGGCGAAACTGGAGTTCATCATCTGACCACCAAACTGGTCGACGTTCGAGTTCATATTCCCGTGCTGCTGTTGCAGGTGCTGAAACATTCCTCCACTGTTTCTACCCAATCCATTTCCCTGCCCTCCTACGCCGCCATGCAACATTGATGGTGAGTCTTGTGGTTGGTGGTGGTTTTGATGTCCATGATTTTGCTCCTACACAAACATCCAGCGAGAAAAGAAAAGAAAAAACATATGAGATATTAAATAGTTTTATATGTACGAGCCAATTTTCAAGTACATAGGAATGTAATGCTATATGTGACATAAACCATTTGCACTTGTACACCCCACAGAGCGTATATGACACAGCTAGCGTCCTCGGAAATCGCAAGCTTTTATTTGAACAAGATTTAGTAGCTCCACTCACTTGTCCGTTGACTCCCAGGGCGAACCCCAGAGATGAAGATTGTAAAGGCTGGTTCTGATGACGTTGCTGTAGCGTGGAGTTCGAATATTGCCGCAGTTGTTGACCGAGAAAAGCTAAAGCTGATAGAGAATCGCTAGACACGCTTGGAGAGGGCTGCTGCTGATTAACACCCTGCATTGTGTGGACGCTATGGTCGCCCAATTAAACTGCAAATAAAAGGCACATATTAAGATTTCATTGCACAAGCTCCAAATTCTTCATGTTCAAATGCAGTTAGCCAAACATACTTGATCGGACATGAAAGATTGTGCTTAACCCTTACTCTCCTCCGCCTCATACTGGAAAATTCTAAAAACTTTCACATCTACTTCTGACGATCTCCATGAAGAATGTAACTCACCTAATTCTGCTGCACTGGCAAAATCCCTCCAAGAATCCGTGTTATGAACCGGGAGTCATCATGGGATCCAAGACGTTTGACATCAACATCTCTAAAGGTCCATAAATACAAACGTCATCCCATTGCGGCTGATCTATGCTCAGCATGCCAGCTCTGAGCAGTTGGAGAGAAGATGCATCCAATCACAAGCATTGCACATCCGCACTTGGTCGATGACATATTGCAGTCCACAACCTGAACCATTCTAAGCCTACTCCTGCAATGCAAACCAAACACAAAGTGAGATCAAAATTGCTACCGTAATACGAGAACATCAAACTCTTTCAGACATACCCTACCCCATGAATAACATATAGAATGGCTGCACCTCCAAACGAGCCGCACAGTTTTGGATAAGATTGTCAAAAACTGTAAACAAATTAAAAGATCGAACCTACGAATCTAACGTGATGGAGAAGCTCTGCAAGGGAAATCCTAGTATGCCTAGACTAGCAGAATTACAGTACTCTGTTATTATTCCAGCGCAATAATATTCGCTTTTCAATTCATTCAAACAAAAGATCTAATACTCTAGAACACCTCATTTCTACACTAGTTTGACAGGAAGCAATTAGTTCATTGCAATCTGATCTGCACAAAATTTAGCAGAATGCACGGTAGCACTCATACCAGCAGTTCCTTCATGATAGTATCTGCACCCTAGTCCAACAAAGGAAAAGACACACACACACACACACAGCGAAACCATTTTTCAACAAAAATACGTCCATAATCAAACATGTCACCGTCCAGAGGAATCTCAGAATACACCGGTTCAAAAGTAAATCACTTCAAGAGCCAAGAGACAGATCAGTGCTCTCGGTATCAGAACGCCTGGCAACGCCGAACAATTCCTCGCAACCTAAGCACATCAGGTACTCAAGCACCCTAGCAAAAGACCTAAGCATTCTCCGCCAAAGTCCCTCCCAGCAAGCTTCGAAAAGACGACGAGCCAAAGCACAATTACCTCTCGAACGATCGCCATGGCTCGAACCTAAGCTCGCAAAATCCTCAACTGGTCGAAAGGCGGTCTCTTCGACGTCGACCTCCACCGACTGGCGATGTAAATTATCCTGATGAATCCAGCACCACAGGAGCATCCGGTAACCAGTCCTGGGAACCACGCGCCCACGAATCTCCGTCGTTTTGCCTCCGTGTCAGAACACTAGGCACAGTGGCACAGTGGCAGTGACAGGGCCTGCCCAAACCCAGGAAGCTCAGAGCAAGGTCCTTCGAAAGCGACCCAGGAGGGGAGGGTGGCCCTGGCCCGATTGAGGAGCAGGGGATCCGGGCGTGATGCTCTAGTGATGCTCATCGTCGTTCTTTGGGATAAGTTAGCGTGTCGTTGCGGAGGAGTGACAGACGACGCAGGAGGAGCGGAGGGCAGAGCCGCATGGGCGGTGGTGTGAGAGGCTGCGAGCAGTTTTGTATGGAAATGAAATGGACTGGCGAGGGCGTGAATGAATGCGACGAAGCAGAATGATTTCCAGAGTTGCGGAGCGGCCAGAGCCCCGTCGTGGCGCATGCTTCTGGCGGAGTCGCGGCAATTGGGGCATCGATCAGGCCCCGATTAGGATTCCGTGTCAACGCTGGTTGGCGATGTGGGCATGTGGCCTTCAGTTGCCACGACGATTTTCGTGCGGGGCCGCCGCTTCCATCCAGAAACCTACCTACTCTCGTCCATGTCACACTCTCTAATATCACTTACGTTCTCTAATATCACTCACAATCTCTAATAGCACGCATTCTCTAATGTCACATACACTCTCGAATACCATAGTCTAATATCTCACACTCTCTAATAGCTCGCGTTCTCTAATACCACACACTCCAATATCACATACACTCTCTCTAATACCACACTCTAATATCACATACACTCTCTCTAATACCACACTCTAATATCACATACACTCTCTCTAATACCACACAGTCTAATATCACATACACTCTAAAATCGCAAACTAATGTCATATACACTCCTGAGTGCCACATACACTCCCGAGTGCCACATACACTCTCTAATACCACACTCTAATATCACATACACTCTCTCTAATACCACACTCTAATATCACATACACTCTCTCTAATACCACACAATCTAATATCACATACACTCTCTCTAATACCACACTCTAATATCACATACACTCTCTCTAATACCACACAATCTAATATCACATACACTCTCTCTAATACCACACTCTAATATCACATACACTCTCTCTAATACCACACAATCTAATATCACATACACTCTAAAATCGCAAACTAATGTCATATACACTCCTGAGTGCCACATACACTCCCGAGTGCCGCATACACTCTCTAATACCACAAATTCCTTTAGTATCATCATATCATTCACTAGTATCCCACACTCTCTCGTATCGCAATTTCTATAATCTCACACTCTCTAGTATCATACGTTCCTTAGTATCCCACATTCTCTTGTATCACAATTTCTAGCATCCCACACTCTCTAGTATCACACATTCCTTAGTATCACACTCCCTAGTATCATACCCTCTCGTACCGTGTTGTAAGCATAACAGAAGGTTTGTCCAAAGAAAATCAAATAAAACTATAGGTGAAAAAATCATTGGAATTTTTTTCTTCTGAAAAACAAGCATTTTTACAAGGTGAATGAAGATAGATTTCAAGGAAATATCAAAGAGGTGTCCTCTATATTTATAAAAAATGGCAATTGTTTGTTGGGAATTGATATGTACCACACCCTTTCAACTACTGTACCACACCCTCGGGAAAATTTTAGATGTCTACCATCAAAAAGATGAATTTGAGAATTTTGAATTCAGATTTGGACCTAGAGACCATGATTTTGTCTAGAGCCATAAAAAAGGTTGCAATTCAACAACACCCAATGAAAAAGTTTAGCTAGGGAGAAAAGTATTACTTTTACTTTTGTTTGTAAAAAAAGATAAACATTTTCATTGGGTATTGTTGAATTGCAACTTTTTGTATGGTTCTAGACTAAATCATGGTCTCTATGTCCAAATCTGAATTCCAAATTCTCAAATTCAGCTTTTTGATGGTAGAAATTTAAAATTTTCCCCAAAGATGTGGTACAGTAATTGAAAGGGTGTGGTACACATATCAATTCCCTTGTTTGTCTTGATGTGGTGAAAGTGTTGTTCACTTTTATACCTAAAGAGAGGCTTTGAGTAAAAATGATTCCATAAGTCTAAGTTGAAAGCTTTGAAAACTATCGAATTAATTAGTTGAGATGTAGCAGAGTTGTCGGTCATCAAAAATCAATTTGTTAAACAAGCTGACATACATTGAACATGTGGCATCACTAATTTGTCTACATAATCCATAAGTAGTCATACTTAGATGTTTGAAATAACATCCAAAATACTATCTCTTGATGTTTAAGAACTTACATAATTTGAAATTGTATGAATAGCTTCGAAGGTTCTACAAATATAGTTGATACAACTTTGATGAAATCTACACCTTTATGAAAATCTTCACATTTTTTGTTTTGTTTATTTTTGATCTCTTGACCAAACCTACTAACAAGTGGAGATGTAATGAACATTAAAAATGATAGCAATAATACTTCTTATTCCTAAAAGTTTGTTGTATGTACATGACTTTATGGTTCTACCATTACAAAATTCTTCCAACATGCCAAACCTTTCTATGTTTAAGATTTGGTTTATACCCACAATGAATCCATATCTATCAAATGGTTGATGGAAAAGTCGGTTCAAATCTTGCTAAAGATGTACTAATTGCATACAAGCCGAACTATAAAAAAACAAATAGGATTTGAACCCGGATGGCCACAGGAATAAAATAGGGAATGCACTCCTTGGACTTGGATAGCCATAAGAAGGGGAACAAACTTGTTTGAGGTTAAAAGCCCATGAGCTAAATATGGTATAGCTAAAGCTGGGTCAAATACCGAGAATTATATAGCCAAATAAACTCCCTTTTCAGCATATAGATGAACAAATGCACATGTATATATGTGGCTTCGCCATGGTATTTATTTTCACCATTTTAGAACCTCTCAGGATTCTGAAACATGAAAAAATAAAGGCTGGCATGTACGTAATAAGCAGTGACATTAGAGAGGGGCATGGTGCGATGCCGTTTGTGGGTGTAGGGGTGGAGAGTGGTGAATCTAACCAGGTGGTGCTCCTGATTGGTAGTTTGCACAAAACGGCCAATTTCACAAGTATATGCTGTCGCCTTTAACAATATTTCTTTGGTCGATCTGTCATTTTTGGGTCTTGTGAAACTAACGATAATAAATTTATGGAAAATATCAAAAACACCCCCTCAATTCTTTCAAAATATCAAATATCAATTATTCTTTTAGTCATCTTTGAAAACATCTAACATCCTTAGATTTCTTGTGCCTCTTTACCACAATTTTTGTAAGTCACATTTGCACAAAGACATTGGCAAAAAAAAGCGTGTTGTTTAGTCAATGCAATGGCTTTGGCCACAATAAACTTAAATGCAAAAACCCTATATAAAGCTTGACAAGCTTGCTTGCAAGATTTGACTTACATTCAACTTGCATCTTGTTTTTTTAATTTCCATTGTCATCCAAATATTTACAAAAGTTTATGCTAAAGAGGTACAAGAAAATCAAGAGTAATAGATGTTTCAAAAATAACTAGGGGAATCATTGATATTTTTACACAAAACCAGGGGTATTTTTGATGTTTCAAATATAGGGGTATATTTAATATTTTGAAAGAACTGAGGGCATTTTTTATAATTTCCCTAAATTTATCTGGCGAAGAGCCCAGTCCCCAGTTCCCCACTCGAAGTTGGATTCATGTTATGTGTCAGAGCTACAGTATAAAGCAGGCTTCCCCGGACATACAGTCCACGACCAACGCACCGAAACCGCGGAGCCACCACTCACCAGGACTCAACTACAGTACTCCCCCCCTCAAACAACTTCCCAGCAAGCGCTACATGATCCAAAAACACGCTTGAATAACGTCTAAAAGCAAAAAAAACAAAGGGAATTGATATGTGTACCACATCTTTTGAACTACTGTACCACACCCCGGGGTGAATTTTAGATTTCTACCATCAAAAAGCTGAATTTGAAAATACAAATTCAGATTTGGACTTAGAGACCATGATTTAGTCTAGAACCATAAAAAATTGCAATTCAACAACACCCAATGAAAAAGTTTGAGCTAAGGAGAAAAGTGTTACTTTTACTTTTATTTGTAAAAAAGGATAAACTTTTTCATTGGGTGTTGTTGAATGGCAACTTTTTTTATGGTTCTAGACTAAATCATGGTCTCTGAATTCCAAATTCTCAAATTCAGCTTTTCGATGGTAGAAATCTAAAATTTATCCCGGGGGTGTGGTACAGTAGTTCAAAGGGTGTGGTACAGTAGTTCAAAGGGTGTGGTACACATATCAATGCCCAAAAAATAAATAAATAAATAAAGTGAGATACTGAATAAATAAATAAAGTGAGATACTGAATCTTATCTTGAAGCCCACCTGACGAAGGTGAATCTTACCTGTGGTTATTCGACAGATTCAGCCCCGTTCCATATTTGACAGGTAGTTTTCAAAATGGCAAGCTCAGACCAAGTACGCCCCATGTCCCAACTGCATTAAAAGCTGTTCGACCTCATCATTCACTCGGTATTCAAGGAGCATTAAGAACTAGAGAAAGTCTAGATGATTGCAATGGGAGCCAGATGGTAATAATGCAAGAGGTACGGGAAGATGAATGACGAGACTCACAAGACAAGGTAGACGAGTGTACTCAAATTGTGATCTTCAAATTTAGTCTGAGCTGATTTCAGCTTTCATAGTACAATGCTTTTCAATGTTAGATGGATTTTGCTTTTCAATAACAATGATGAATAATGAAATTGATGAGATTAGATTAAGGGCGGCTTATGCCCTCTAAAAGTCTAAGAATTTTAGTGCTCAAGAGTGGGGGGAGACTCGGAAGGAACACACACTTGACTAGATTTTTTAACCTTTCAGTGGTCGAGGATGCTGAAACTGCACATTTCTTTAGGACTCAGTAGGATGTGCTTCGTGACCCAGCCACCGTCCTTGATAGCATGCAATAGGGGTTGGAAATCGGCCTCTGCGTCTCGCCTGCTCTCAAGGAGAAGTTCTCGCCATACAGCCTCAACGCCTCTGTTCTCATATTGTGTACCTACACAATGAAGTACAAAATATTTGCTATCTGTGACACCTGATTTCCAAGTAGAACCTCAGAAAAGAAAGCCTCTGAAAAAAAGAGATATGGTGGTTAGCTCAATAATTACGCAAATGGCAGATTACTGTTGAGCCGAATACTGAAAGTGGACATCCAAAGTAATACCTTCAAAAGACTTGTTCCTGATAGTAAAGGCTATGCAGGCTAATATTCTATAAGGAAAAAATTATGGATACCCCTGAAGTTTGCAATATTATCATAAATACCCCTGCTTTTTCAGAAATATCACAAATACCCTTGGACCAAAATTTTCAGGCGTTTGTTTTATTGTGCATGTCACTTCCCTTCTTCCTTTGTGAGCATGTTGCTATTTTTTTATTTCATTACATTCCCTTCTTTGACATTGGTCGTGAAGGAAGAACAAACACAACATATAAATGCCTAAAATTTATGGTCCAAGGGTATTTATGCAATTCTGAAAAAGCAGAGGTTTCTACGTAAATAATGCAAACTGCAGGAGTATCCATGAAACTTTCCCTATTTTATACTACAAGAGCGCATCTGAATAGTACAGAAGGTGCCTGAATATCTATACATTACCGAACCAGAAAAACTACAGTGAGACAACAGGGTACAAGGTACACTCTCATGACTCAGCCTAGGACGCAAAATACTTCAGCGCCTGACCGTATGACCAGGATCTTCCAATCCCTTGTGTACAAGGGACGCTTGAATTTAGTTACTTTTAGAGATCGTCACATTGCCAAAGACCCTATTCGATCACCATACTGCGCTTTGGATGATTATTTATGACCTTACAGTTCAGACTGAGAAAAAGAGTAGGTGATGTTACCAAGTTGTTGTAAATTTGCTTTCGTGGTCATCTTAGCTCCTATGAGGCACGCCTGAGAGATGAAGAGCACCGACTTAGTATGTAGGTCCAAAATGCCGGACAGAAGGTAGAACAAGAGAAACTAACATCCATCAAAGTGTATATGTCAATCGGAGACAATGTCTAAGCAATATTTACCAACATCAAACGTTTCTGGCACAAATTATAGGTGCACACAGGGTCGGAAGAATTTTGTGGACCTGCAAAACTCCCATGATGGTATCTTCGGTGTCTGCCTTCTCGTGTAGCCACAGGAGAAGCCCCGGCTGGCAACCAATCAGGGAATCTCAGAACCCAAAACACATTAAGTTTCATACTAGAAAGATGTGTCACTTACGGTTAATCAATAAACAAAGCAGAAAATCCCATGGGGTATAACTAAACTCAACAAAAGCGCGCATAGTATACACAATGAAACTATCCACAACTATTGAAGTAGAGACAATCTTGTTAGTCACTTATGCTTAAACAATTCAAGTAGATTAACCATTCATATGGGTCTTTAAAAGTAAGTCATGTTGATTTTTTTTCAAATATATTGTTCATCTTAGAATTAAAGTTAAAGTCATGTTGTTTCTGCTCTCAGGCATGGGATAATTCATTTCTACTAAAACTGTGCGTCAGGGTTCATTCCTAGAGGAACCAGCTCAATCTCCACCCTATAGGCACGCCATTTTAAGCACAAACGGAAGGAGATAGAGAGTTGTGCAGCACTAGGGAATCCTGCAATACCCTCCACTAGACCTGCTAGACCTGATGTTTATGGCTAGAGACTCGGCTTTAAGATCAAAACCACCCTGCAAACCCCATGTGATTGGCCAAATCAAATTTAAAAACACTCCTAAATAGCGCATACCTTCCAACTTGTGCCAACCATCCACACTGATTACTGTAACCCTACTATCCTTTCCAAGTAAGGATCCCAAAGTAAGAAGAACCTACAAAAAGTAGCACTTACCTGCGAAAAGGTGATATGGCCACGAAAGGGTGAAGGAGAAAGTTGCTCGAGGCAGAGAGCATATCGCTGAGATTCGTGTAAGTTGAGGATATTCACGAGACCTTCAGGTGTAAGTGACCGCAGCGAAACAGCACCAATCCGTAATGGCAATTTCCGTTTGCAACCTAGCACCACCATTTATAAGCTCCGCGTAAATCCAAAGAACTGCGAGTCAAATAACTCCAAATATTCTCAAGACAGGTGTCAGAAATGGGCTGTTATTTGAGGACAAGATATCTTCCATGAGTCGTGCATGAACTGCCGATTGAAGAAATCTGAAGTCCATAGTCATGCTAAACATATTGTCCCTGCCAACTCATGCCGTAATCATCGCAGTTCATAGATTGTAATGTATAGTTTCCTGTCGTAGACCAGAACCCCCAGCGGCACTAGCAGTAACTGACTACAATCCTTTAACATTCCCAGCACGAAAGACATCAAACTGCCATCCTAATCAAATAAATCATCTGATGATATCGGGACGACAACTTACCATTGAAGAAATTGAAAAGCGTGGCGCTTTCAACCTTGCTGACCTCCTCAAAACTTGGTATCCTGCGGTCCTTAACCCAATTATAGACAATAATCTCCAACCTCTCCTGTAAGGGCAAGAAGAAATTAATTTCCACAGATACTTTGATCTAATCAAATGACCACCTTCATGCTATAATTCAGTGACTAGTTTCTCAAATATGTTATCTAAGTTCCTTTCATTCAATCCGTAGAATTTTTTTTTAAGACCATACGACCTTGGGTCACTATAGCAGAAAAAATACAGCACCATCCAGGAAAGGCTACCTTGTTCAACGTCTGTAGATGCACAGCTTGAAGTTGCTGATAGATTGCATACAATTCTACCGATGCCATGACAGGATACATTGCAAAAGGTAAGATCTTCTCAATCGGAGGATAACGGTGAACAAACTGACTCAGACAGATTGCCACCGCAAGTCCAATATTATCGGCGACCACTGTTTGTGCCTGCATAGCCAGGTAATACTATAGGGTTACTTTAATCCTGCATGTTTTTTATATAGTAATTCTCTGTTCAAGCCACACAAATCGCCTCCAGCCAGATGTCGAACCAACTTGGACCTGGGCCTTGACCCTAACATAACAATCTCCATAAATTGCTTGCTAAGAAAACTTCACAAGATAGTTTAAGACTCCACTCATCCAGAGCTAAGAGAAAAGAAAAACGCTTAGATCCTTGAGCAGCAAAATCTAATAACATGAATCTACCTGGCCTTTGGCAGAAATATCCGCATAATTATCCCCCAACGCAAAGCTCCGGTGTATAGCTGACTACAAAACCAAACAATTCAAAGTAAGCAAGTTAAAGCAGCAAGAAATAAACATCCACCAAGGAACTAATCTCAAGCTGTAGCTGAATTCTTAACCAAAAAGTAAACACTGAATGGAGATTTTCACATTCTTAGATGGTTATTATTTGATCATTATAACAATTCACTTGGCGAATACAAAAAAAATAGAGAGCATAAGATTCGCACACTTGTAGCATTGTAAACAAGAGAGCTGATTGACTTTAAGACGTTGGCGAGAGTTGCCAGGAGCAGAAAATGCTGAGGAAACAGAGGGGTTATCATCTCCAAGCCTACACTCAAACTGAACAAAAATGATGTTGAAAAGCGCACTCTCTGCAATGAAGCCACCAGAATACAAATTAAAACACGTCCTGGCATTGATTCCTTACTATCCTAAAAAATGTTTCATTGTAGAAGCAGTCCTGAAGGCCATCTTTAAGAGCAATTAAACACTACAACTTATAGGTACATAAGAGCCCAAAAAGAGCCTCATTCCAAATGGACACTGAGATTGCAAGGGTTACGGTTCATTGGCATCGTCATTGTACAACATAAGAATGAAGCCTAGTATTATATCTGAAGCAAATTACGCATACCAACTGCAGCACTAAATCTACACAATCGAACCTTTCAAAAGACATCGGAGAAGGGCTTCACAGAGCTTGCAAACCATATGAAGGAAGCTTAAAGGAGTTAATGAGGTTTTACCTTCAGGTTAGAATCGAAAGTACGACCAAGACTCGCTGCAAACAAGAGCTTTCCCAACCGGCCCAGTCCATCTTTCATCACCCAGTTCAAGGCAGCGGCTGCTGGAAGCCTGTGTTTCGCCCCTACACCAATGGCCCACAGCATAGCCTGCAAGGTATAAACTAAAAGATGAGGTATTCTGACCACACTTAAAGCTTTCCATGAGCATACTCACAAAAGCAGCTATAACATACTATTCAGCTGTCACAGATAAGCTCAATCATTAACCAAAAACAATGAATGACGGCTACTTATCTTCTTCTAAGGAATAATCCCCACTCCTTAACAGCATTCCACGTAATTAAACCCCCGACTATCACAAGCATAACTTCAAAAACACAAAGAACGAAAATTAATTGCTCTTTAATACCTTTTGTTGGACTGTCTTTACTGGTCCAATAAGTGAATATTAATTAATGTCATTCCAGCATATGACGGCCAGGTCTCCACCGGCCCCTCCTCATGGACAAGCAAAGACAACGAGGAAGCGGATGTAGCCATGTTTACAACTTGCCTTGTGTTCGTTATTTCTCACAGAGATTTGTTCTTTCTAGTTTAGTAACATTATAGTTGTACATGTTTAACTGCTGCTAAAAGAAACAATCGATTATGATCTCAAATGATAAAAACAGAAGAGAAAAAGAGGCATAGACATACCTGAGTGCATTGAAAATGGAGAATCGAACTCAAAAAGCGATGAAAAAGTTTCCATTTCATATACACAACGTAATGCGGTCGAACTTGGTCTGGAACGAATATCCGCTGCAAGGTATGCTTCAGTTTGACAACGTTCTCGGTGACTCGACCGCTCACACCGTCGTCTCGGCCTTTTCCGTTTTGGAGCTCCTGATCTACTTCGACAGTGTGTATTCGTTCCCCATCAAACACGTATTGCCATCGTCGGCCTCCCTCGAAGATTACAACGGGCAGCTTCTTGCTATCTTTCTCCACTCGCCATGGACTGTTCCGGTCCCGCCATTGTTGCCACGCATGAGACACTTCCTCCACAAAACACCGGCATTGCCATCGTTTGTCTTGCACACAAACAATCTTGACCTTCAACCTTCTGTTGTCAAGGCGAAGGTGCCCTCCAGAAGTGCACAAGCATTGTGACGATCTGGTGGGAACAAGTGAACCTGTCAAGCCAAATGCTGCTACGAAAGAAGTGGTGATCATTTAGGGTTTTGGAAAACCCTAATTCTTCAATTGCAGAGATTTTCAACGAAAAGCCACCAGGTTGCACTTCTCCATTTACTTGAAAGCGCCAGGATGTCTCTCGCCTCGTATGGCCACAAAAACATTCATCTTACTTTTCCCGGTAGCATAGAAAGATCCACATCCGGCATTGACACAAATCCACTGTTGAACCAATTGGTCAGGGAACCGTTCTTCTTTACAAAAACGTAAAAACGCTTACATATCCACGGGCAATTTTGCATTCCTGCAACATATCAAATACATCAGTTATAGGTTTAGGGTTTAGCATATCTTCGACTCTTAAAGCAAACTGACCAAATCAAACACAATCACATAAAATAGGCTCTGATATCAGCAGTTCTTTTACACATTTTAAACTAATAACAGCACATATGCATAGAGCAATAAAAAGAAAAAAGCACGAGCGAAATGTTCAAACACTACTACACGAAATACGTAGTTCTTCAGGATCAAAAAAATCAGTACTGCGATCATGAATAGCTCAACTTGAAGGCTAAGAGGAACGCATACGTGAATAAGGAAAATCAAGGCAACACGTTCGTATGAAAAGAGTCTCAAATTAAAAAAAAAGGCAAATATCTCAGATTCTTCTCAAGCAGTTTCGGATTACACACACCGGACCGTGAAATTTAGTGTGCATCAAAGCAGGTTAAAAATCAAAAGTATAAAATCTAATTTTGATTCCGGTTCACATCCGTTAAAAAATGGAGGATTTGCAATCGGCGTCAGAAATTTGGAATTGAAATTAATACATGAGAGGCAAAGTGAATTACACTGTTGTTGCTGCAGCCAAATGCGTAAACTGCAAAGACAATCTCGCCGATCAGGAAAAATCGAAAGACAGAGGAAATGCAATGAGACGACCAAATGAAAAGCGCAATTGCTTGAATTTGTTAAAGGGAGAGAAGAATTCGAGAGAGAAATTGAACAATTACGATCAGAATGGGCGTGATTATATGAGAGAATCGATTCCCTTGACACGGCTTGCGGATGAGCACGAGTGACGTGGCAGGGCCGTTGCTGGTGCAAAGGAAAAGGATCCGCTCACAGGAGGCTGCTGTCACTTGACGGCGGCCGAAGAACAGTTCCATCTGGAATCCTTCACCGGTTGATACGTGCTTAAATTGGGCTGCGATCAGATGGCATGCCGTTTTGTGTAAGGGAAGGGAGTCGGATCTAAAACCGACCATCTAAGGACTCATTCCCCTTTTTCATGGATTTTCCGTGCATGGGAGGACTTTTAGTTCATTTTTCAGACAAAGATAAAGAGATAAAGAGATGCAGAATGTAACATAAGTTATTTCATATTGTATGGAGTATTTTTGAATTACTTATGAATTTTCAAAGTGCATGTGTTATAGGTCTCTATTCATGACCCTATACCTTTCAAGAATCATTCATTCGTAAGTTGTGAAGAGATTTGGGAAAGCAAGGAGAATGACTAGCTCTTGTAATTAAAAACACCTTTACTTTCATGCATTCAATGATTGTAAGAGGATGCTTTAGGAACCACCTCATTTCCATTTCAATAGAGTCTACATGGGTGGTTCAAAATGATGGAACGGTTTTAGAACCGACTACTTTAGTGGAACTTAAAACTAACACTTACTTCAAATGTAGTAATTTGGAGGGTCTTTTGAGAATCTAATGGCATGGGCTTGTTAAGAAATGGTTACAGATGCAAGCAAAATTGTTTTTGGAATTATTTGAGATCGTATGAATACATTACAAACTGTTGCATGTAACTTTCTAGATTGACCTATTATGGACACTAGACCCCCAAAAAAACGACAACAAAAAGACCATGTCACATCCAATCATAAACTGCCACCTACACAATTTCTCTTCCCTTATGTGAACTTGCTTGTTTGGTTTGGGTGCTTGCGTATCTTGTTTGGGTGCATGAGCGCTTAACTTTATGTTTATTTATAGATGTCACTAAACGGCTAGTGTTACTTTTGGGTTCTTCTACCTTAGCCAAAGTGGAAAATCTCACCTTTTTCACTTCACATGAATATGTGAGAGTTTAAATGTCTATCATCAATAGATTGAAACTTGAGAAATTTTGAATTTATATCTAGATTCAAAATCCCTAACTATTAAGAAGGGCAATTGTCCTTGGAATTGTCCAAATTCAATATTTTAAAGCAAAGTAATTTTGAAACTTCTTTCTAGAATTGGGAGGGAAGGGGGAGAGAGAGGAAAAGATATGGAAAGGAAGGGTGAAAATTCACATAAAAATTCACCAAAAATGAAAATGCATTCATGCTTGAGAATATCTTCAACATTCGGCCATAGCCCGTAGGTACAACTACTAGGGTTTTTTTTGTTTTTTTTGTTGATAGACCAATGGGCATCCAACAATATTAGCAAGTAAGGACAAAATGGACAAAATTGGATAGAATCAATGACAAGTGCACAGTCATCCATAAATTGTACTAATATTTGTACACTTCATCCAAATTTTGGCAAATTTGGTGTTTGCCTAGGGAGAAAATTGGCTATTTCATCCACTTTTCCATCAATTTTTGTAATGCTACAATCACCAGTGAGGCAAAATTTAGGCGACTTTTCAACAGAAAAAAAACCTTGACAATTGATTCCTACACTTGTGTTTTTATATTTATAAGTATAAAAATAAACAACTTTAGAAACCAAATAAGTATAAATAGTAATATATTGAATTAAAAAAAAGTAGATCTAATTTTTCAAGTTTTTTAGTTTAATCTCTTTCTAAAAGTTATTAAAACCTACTACTTTCAAGCAAAATTAGAATGGACTGACTCTTTAAAGTTCATAATAAAAGCACAAAATCCATTGTGAAATTAGGAATTAAGAAGAAGCACGGCAATTGAAGCCGGGATTTTGAAAAACCCATGATTAACCCCTAACCATCCAACAGGACAAAAATTGTCCTTTTAGTGCTGAAAACACACTCCGAGGGTGGAAAAAGATTTTTTTTTCAATTTTTTTTCCTTGAAAGTGGTTAGAGAGATGTGCCACATCACTGAATGCCAAAAGTAGCTACTTTCAATGCTTCTATATTTTTTAAAAACCAATTTGTAAAAAGATGTATAAGGTCCCTATTGCCCTTTTTATGAGGATAGGATACACTATTGACTTTTCCTTCTTTTGAGGAAATTATCTCTTGTACACATGCCACAAGCTGTTTGCTGCCCATGAACAGTGAGCCCGTGACTCAGTGTCAGTCCTTTAAGGGTTAAGCCCGCCAGTACTCAACGACAATCGAGGGTTTCAGAATTAGGGTTAGGGTTCGGCGCCGTCTTCTCCTTTCCAACACCCCTATGTAAGCTGCCCTCGCTCCTTCTCCGGCACTTGGCTTTTGCTTCTCTTGCTTGTTTCCTTGCATTCCTTGCCGTGTTAGTTTCTCTACGTCTCATGCTGTCTTTTCGCAAGGTTTGTTTTTGTAGGGGAAATCCGAGTAGTTATCGCAAAGGATGAATTGCAGATTCTTAGTCGGATTCCCTCCGATGCGCAAGCAAATGACGCCGCACTGCGCTCTGATGTGTTGGTCCGACGTATAGAAATCATCTTTACACTGACTGCTATGAGGATTCACAGCTCCCTCTACTGATATCGGTGAGGACACAGCTTGGCATGAATCGAACCTAATACCATAGCCGACTCTGAGCAGTCTTTTTTTTGTCGTGTTTGCCACCAGATATGCGATGAGGATCCACAGCTCCCTCTACTGAATAATAGTGAGGACACAGCTTGGCATGAATCGAACCATAATACCATGGCCGACTCTGAGCATTTCCTTGATTCGTTATATGTTTGTTTTTTGCGTTTTATTTTCGGGATATGAGGATACTTTCCCCGGATGATCGACTCGGATTCTAACTATGCGTATGTGCTCGAAAGAGCCAAGCCAGAAATCTGATCCCTAATTAAGTAGTCGTTAATTGAGATTTGTTGTCTTGGATTGAGATTTGTTGTCTTTGATTGAGATATGGTGTCTTTGATTTGAGATATGGTGTCTTTGATTGAGATTTGTTTGTTTTTGATCGAGATTTGTTGTCTTTCATTGATTATTGTTTTCTTTGATTGAGGTTGTTGTCTTTGATGGATATTTGTTGTTGAAGGTGCCAGAGTCGGTGATGATAAAACTTTAGGCTTGTTTCTCAAACATTCGCAGTGGCCGCCTAAAGCTTTCGCCCTGCCGGGCTTGAGAGCTGATGCAGCTTCCAAACCTTCCTTGGATATCTGAGACTTCTTGGCATCTGTTAATTTAAGTTTTCGCTTCATTGATATTTCCACAGCGATGATTAAAAAATACCCGCGCTTCTGAGGGGTTACTCACTGAAGTCAACGGGATTTCATGGTTGAATTTCTTCAGATGAGCTGTGAATGCTTGTATGTATGTTATTCAGTATGGTTGTTGGACCGATGATGACAATAGCGGAGTGAAGCTTTCGAGCCTGTGATCATTCCATTGTTACACACACTGAGGTTTCAAAACCATGAATTGTAGAGCCTATTACGATATTCGCAAGTTTAGCTACCCTTAAACAAGCTTCTCGATTTGCTGTACATATATTTGTTACTTGTTACTCTTGGCAAAACTGGTGCAATTGGAACCACGGACTGCACGTGCTATCAAATTGATGTGAGATTGCAAGAGTAGAATCAATCATGGCGCTCAAACTCTTGAGCACTTATCTCTTACTTTGAATTGGTCCTTTTCAAACGATCGAACCAAGGCAAATCTTCGAACTATTTTTTTTAATCCCTGAGCGCCCTAGAGTGCCAATTGGATCTAATTTAATGATCTCTCTATTAGAGGCTTAGAGCCTCCTTTCATGTGATGTCGGGATTAGAGCCTGTCTGCTTTTTCTGGACCTCTGATCTGGCCGATTACTGGTGACCGACCATCCCGACATCACATGGAAGAGGCCCTAAACCATTGTTCGAGGAGTTTCACATGGAAGGAGGCCCTAAACCACTGTTGGAGGAGTTTCACATGGAAGGAGGTCCTAAACCACTGTTGGAGGAGTTTCACATGGAAGGAGGCCCTAAACCACTCTTGGAGGAGTTTCACATGGAAAGAGGCCCTAAACCACTCTTGGAGGAGTTTCACATGGAAGGAGGCCCTAAACCACTCTTGGAGGAGTTTCACATGGAAAGAGGCCCTAAACCACTCTTGGAGGAGTTTCACATGGAAAGAGGCCCTAAACCACTCTTGGAGGAGTTTCACATGGAAGGAGGCCCTAAACCACTCTTGGAGGAGTTTCACATGGAAGGAGGCCCTAAACCACTCTTGGAGGAGTTTCACATGGAAGGAGGCCCTAAACCACTCTTGGAGGAGTTTCACATGGAAGGAGGCCCTAAACCACTCTTGGAGGAGTTTCACATGGAAGGAGGCCCTAAACCACTCTTGGAGGAGTTTCACATGGAAGGAGGCCCTAAACCACTCTTGGAGGAGTTTCACATGGAAGGAGGCCCTAAACCACTCTTGGAGGAGTTTCACATGGAAGGAGGCCCTAAACCACTCTTGGAGGAGTTTCACATGGAAGGAGGCCCTAAACCACTCTTGGAGGAGTTTCACATGGAAGGAGGCCCTAAACCACTCTTGGAGGAGTTTCACATGGAAGGAGGCCCTAAACCACTCTTGGAGGAGTTTCACATGGAAGGAGGCCCTAAACCACTCTTGGAGGAGTTTCACATGGAAGGAGGCCCTAAACCACTCTTGGAGGAGTTTCACATGGAAGGAGGCCCTAAACCACTCTTGGAGGAGTTTCACATGGAAGGAGGCCCTAAACCACTCTTGGAGGAGTTTCACATGGAAGGAGGCCCTAAACCACTCTTGGAGGAGTTTCACATGGAAGGAGGCCCTAAACCACTCTTGGAGGAGTTTCACATGGAAGGAGGTCCTAAACGACTCTTGGAGGAGTTTCACATGGAAGGAGGTCCTAAACCACTCTTGGAGGAGTTTCACATGGAAGGAGGCCCTAAACCACTCTTGGAGGAGTTTCACATGGAAGGAGGCCCTAAACCACTCTTGGAGGAGTTTCACATGGAAGGAGGCCCTAAACTACTCTTGGAGGAGTTTCACATGGAAGGAGGCCCTAAACCACTCTTGGAGGAGTTTCACATGGAACGAGGCCCTAAACCACTCTTGGAGGAGTTTCACATGGAAGGAGGCCCTAAACTACTCTTGGAGGAGTTTCACATGGAAGGAAGCCCTAAACCACTTTTAGAGGAGTTTTTTTAAAGCTTAATCGGTCAATAATTAATATCTTACATTCTCTTGGGCCAATAGTTTGTCTAGAGTATATTCTTATAGAAATAAAATAAAGAATGAACTCTTTTTTTTCCTCAACGATAGGTTGATTCTTTTCTTGAACTTTTGAAATTAGTTTGGCAATTTTCAAAACCAATTGGCTAGTTCATAACTAAATGTTGGTACTCACAATATATAAAATAAACTACAATTATCTTGTAACTAAATGTTGCTACTTACTATATATAGAATAAACTACAGTTATTTGGTCTATGCAAGTGGAGTAATGGTAGGGTAAGTCAAATGTTGTACAAGTGCTTCTGGAGTCTTTATTGGGTGAAACATTACACAAGATGTTATGGAAAGCAATATCTTACAAGATATAACTAAATAATACTCTTTGTAAACTTCCTTGCATGTGTTTTGTGGTAGTGTAAGATTCACCTACAAGGATTCAAGCATGGTCTAAACCTTTGTTGAGACAACTTTCACCAGTTATGCTCATCATTGTGTTCCAAGTGAAAGCAAATCGAAGCCATAAAACTTAACATACACTGAAGAAAAATCTTTCACACTTTACAAGTGATTGCATTCACATCTAATTTTACTACTTAAAATTTTGAGATAAATTTGGGGCTTATATAGTTTTGTAAAAACCATTAAATAGCAACTACCTGCAAAGAAATGATTTTTTGCAATCACATGTTGTTTGATCAAACGTTATAATATCCCATCTCCCATTGTTAAGCTAGAACCATCCATTCTTGGTCAATGAAGCTCTTGTAGGACAGTACATTAGAGCAACAATGTAGCAAATTTTTTTTTGGTGGCTTCATACAAAATTTTGCCACAAATTTTTCTAGAATTTTTCATGCAAAATGGAATTATATACAACTTTTGAAGTGCATAGAGTGTGTGGAACCCA
The DNA here is from genome assembly GCA_963920765.1 of Ulota crispa. Classification (NCBI taxonomy): domain Eukaryota; kingdom Viridiplantae; phylum Streptophyta; class Bryopsida; order Orthotrichales; family Orthotrichaceae; genus Ulota; species Ulota crispa. Next base: position 30,005,132 of record OY987242.1, read on the forward strand.
TATACAATCATTAGACTCTCCAAATCCCGATCATAGCCAAAACAATTCTTGCTCACTACCTCCTACTTTCTTTTCGGACACATGTCATGCCCTCATTCGTCTTAATCTTGAAAAGGGAAAAATTATGCATTCCAAGGTTTGGAAATAGGCATTGGAAATAGCATACCCTAGATTGGTTGGGTTTGGATCCCTGGTTGGGAATGGGTGGTTCTACCATAGATGTTCCCAAAATTTGCAGGTCCACTATTTTCAGTGGTCACCTTTTATGGATCATCCAATTGACTAAAGAAAGATGCATGAAAGTTGTAAGTCTTCCAAAACCCCGATTTTGTTGAAAATGACTTAGGCGCTCAATTGTTATGGATCAAACCAAATTGGGAACTCTAAATCCAAATCTAAATTCAAAATTGCCAAATTCAATCTACAGGTGGTAAATATGTAAATGCTCACATTTTCTTGCTAGTTAAAAAGCTAGAATTTTCTACCCCGACTCCACATAAAGTAGGAACACCCATAAGTGTTAGCATCCCTATAACCGTCACATCTGAAATCTTGGAAAATCTATGAAAGTAAATAGATGTAATTACAAGAATATACAACATGTGAACATGAAACCTTAGTGTTGATATTAGGTGCAATTACAATCGGCTCTTTGAAAATTCACAACTTATTCTCACAATATCCAAATAATACTTTCAAAAGTGCAAACTGATTATTTTTCTGTTGCTAATAGGATCCTGTAATTTGCTAGATATTTATTAATAGTCATCATGTTCAAAACCCTTGAATCACACTTATGGGTGTCCCTACCTTAACGGCATGCCATCTAACCTCAGCTATGCCATACCTGTTCAGAGCAAATGACATAACGGCACGTCAACAGTTTGCCTAGTTCGGATTATGGGTTCCTTGTAGCACTATGGATCTTCTGCCTTCGCCTAATCAGCAGGGTGTGTGTGAACACGAAGCCGCTACCAGCCGCTCAGAGACGCCGAAAGCCGCACCCGCAGCCGCCATCTCATCTCCTTCACTTTGATGACTAGACTTGTCCCTTCGGTGCCCTTTAAAACCTGAATCAGGCCGGGTTTTGTCACGATTTTTTGTTTTTTTAATTTGCTTCTACCTTTTCATGAATTTCTCCATGTGAATTCATGTCATAATTCAGCAGGATATAAGTTCCAGCCAATACAATCTAAGAGGTAGAATTTTGTTCTTTTCAGGCGTTGTTGAAGATTTGGAAAGGGAGAAAGGGAATTTTAGGTTACATATCTAAAGCAACACAACCTGCTCTTGGAGAAAAAAACTCTACGGAAGAATATCCAATCCGTTTTTATTTTAAACATTTTTAATAAAACTGAATTAATTTCCTTTTAGGGTTTGGAAATACATGCTAAAACCGTTCATATAAGGAAGTGATTTTGCAAATAAAATGGACAAGAAATCATCGATATCTCAAAAAGTGATTTCAAAATTGAAAAAAGATATGTCTCATTGTGACTTCCTTGTTAGTCCAAATTGGCTACTTCAAATGCAATTCCGATCAAATTAACTCATGTATTGGAGATATTGATAGTATTTTGACCTTTTATTCAAAAATTAAACCAAACTTTTGATTTTAGAAATTGAACATAAATTGAGAAGCTAAGTTTGTGACCTTTTCGGGCTCACAGACGACCTTGCACCCTCTTGCAAAGCAGCCTATACATAGTCCAAAATCTCTCTTTGACCCAACGAATTCGAGTCATTTTGGAGTTGAGATCTTTTTAGGCATAATCCTAGTCTCCATCTTTTTGACGAACTCCTTTTTCTGGAGTTACGTGGACCCAGGGTGGAAATATTCCAATATTTTTTTAAACAAGAATAAAGGTCAAAGCTTGGCAGTAAAATTTTATTAGTCAAATTCACCTCCTTTCACTAAAATAGGCTAATTCAAGGCTTCTAAACTCAAACATAAATTTAAAATAACCAAATTTGGCCTCCAAGTGGTAAGCTTCTAAATCCCTACATTTTTCTCATGTGAAAAATCCAAAGCTCTTTTTTCTTCACCCACGGTCCACGTATTAGGAACAAGTGGTTCTTGAAAAGATGGAGGCTGCCTACATAATAGGAGATAAGACCATGCACTAGAAACAACTTAGAAGTGATTATTTTTATAGTAAAAAGCAAGGCCCTACTCCATCTTTTCCAAACCTTCTCTTTTCTTTTGAGTGGACCCTAATGTGAGAAAGTTCAATAACTCCATATGGGAGAAAAAGTTGAACTTTAGAAATTTACCATGGTAGCGGTTAAAATTGATCATTTTGAATTCACATTTAGTTTAAAAAAACCTCAATTAGTTCATCCTGATTAGTTTGGGTAAAATGAGCAAGATAGGGGTAGTTTTTCACTACTTGTCTTCTTAGTAATATGATGGAGCTTTTCCACCATAAGGTCCATGTGGAGGGAAAGAGGAGATTTGGAGAAAGACGGAGTAAGGTAGGAGCACCCATAAACGTCAAACTAAGGGTTTTGAACATGATGACTATCAATAAACAACTAGCAAATTATAGGATCCTATTAGGAACACACAAAAAAAGAGTTTGCACTTTTGAATGTATTATTTGGATGCTGTGAGAATAAGTTGTAAATTTTTAAAGAGCAAGCTGCCATTGCACCCATAACCACTTTTAAGATTTCATGTTCACATGTTGTACGTCATTGTCATTACATCTATTCACTTCCACAGATTTTCCAAGATTTTAGAGGTGACGGTCATGGGGACACTGACGCTTATGGATGTTCTTACCTTAGAGCTTGCATTTGTTATAAAACTCACCTCCAAATTTCAAGCTAGCTCTTGAAAATATGGAGTTGAAATGTGCACCCAAAATACTAGTAATAAGCACAGCATGCTAAAACTCAATAGACATAAGGACTCTAGCACCATGTTTTAGGGGTCAAGGTGAAGAAGCTTTGCCTCTTGACCCCTAAACTACCAAGGCCATTTTCTGCCAAAAACCACTCAAAATTGCCCCTATTGGTGCGTTCATCAAAAATTTCAACAAAATGCTGTTCTTGAAAATCTAACCAAAGGATCTTGTAATGCACTTGTAAAAAAAGTGGTAAAAGTTTTGTGACATTTGACCATACATATTGAAAGTTATCAGCATTTGAAGGGATTTTTTTCTTCCATTGTGCCCAAAAATTTCAGATGGCTTTGACTAACATTTGCTGGTTTTTTTGCACTACGGACCTTGAAGTTGTAATTTTTTCTTATAGATCATCAAGTTAGACCTTTGTATCCCAAATTTTCAAGGCAATCGACGACACAGAACACATCCTAAAAATATTGCAATGTCACTACATGATAAATTTTGCAAATACACTATGACATTTTTGAGTGAAGTTTCCCACCACATATTTTTTGATATGGAAAATCCAAGAGGTGGGTTTGAAGATAAACATGTACTTCAAATGTCAAAAAAAGAAGAGATAAAAAAACTCAAAATCTCTAAAATTTAAAAGCTCACAAAGCCCATTTGACATCCTAATTGGAAATGAAAGGGAAAATAATGGGGACCACCAAAGCAACATGTGGCAACCCCTCCTTGCTCCTCTGCTTTTGGTAAAAAAAAAGCCCATAACTTGTGAACCGTGTGACATAATCACATGATTTTTTGCATCCCATAAACCTTATACATTCCTACAAACTCATAAAAAGTTTCAAAAAATCTTGTAAAAATTTGAGATCACACAAGCCTACCTAAAATCCCAAAAGTCCCTCAAGGGAACTTTGGGTCTTTAGGGGTTAACATGCCAAAAAATGTAAGAGTTTAGAAATTTATCACCAAGAGATTGAATTTGAGGATTCTGAATTTACACTTCAATTTAGAGTCCCTAGTTTTGTCTAGGAACCTTGAATGGAAATAAAAATTAATGAACTCAAAAATAGGCACAAATTCTTACTCTTGTTCAAAAAATATTGGAGTTATTTCTATCCTATCTCAAAAACAAGGTGTTGGAGTCATTAAGGGCTGGTTCAGACTCGTAGCCGGACAAAGCACAGAAACTAACACCCTGTCAAGTGTTTCATCTGCTAGGACCACTTGCACATCATCTAGTAGTTGCATTTGCTGTCCAGGAGTGTTCCTGTACGGGATAAGTTTGGTGCCACCCTTTGAGTAGGCCCCAAATTTTCACTATCTTGTTTGCTAACGTGGACATATTGGTTGGTAACATGGCAAGTTGAAGTACCAGGCAAAATACTAAGTAAATGTGAACCCTTCAGTGGACAAAATTGATATTTCAACCAATGACTATTTGAGATAATTTTGTTAGGTCGCTAGTTAAAAGGGCCTAAGCGTGTTCCTCCATGTATGACCGATGAAGTTCACCGATAATCAATTATATGAGATTCCAAAAAAACAAGAAGGCCCATCTGAACAATATATTATCAGTGAGCTATAGTAAACTCCACCGGCTACCAATCTCACATGGAAGGACGCCCTAAGTCCAGTGAAAATTTTAGTGAAATCCATAATAAGCGGGCTTCGGGACTTCGTCTAGTCAGCAGAGCCGGGTACCCAAACCCGCCAACAGACGCACACAGACGCCGAAAGAGCCGGCGGCAACTACGTCTCGCTCACTTTGATGACTGGACCGATGGCGCGGCACTCACACCAGCTTCAAATATAACGACGCACTGCGTCCCAGCCATCTCATGCAAATTGTTGCAACAATCACCCCCTCGATCACTTCCCTTCGACTTCCAAAGCTCTTATCACAGGCGCAGCTTATTCACCGAAATCAAGCTTTGCTGTTTCACAACTGAGCTTACATTCCCAGTCTAGCTACATTCCATGGCTCCAGTAGTCGCCAAGATGCCTCTCAAGCGCTGGATCAAGCCCGAGGTACCGAACCATTTCTTTCTCCTTTTCTTTCATGAATTGCTTCGTGTGAAACTGATGCTTCGAACTCTGGCACTCTTGTTGCTATATACTCGAAAATTATTTCACCGTTGATGAAATTGGCTGTTTCAGTTTCTGGTTTCGAGAGCTGGAACTGATTCTGCACTTGAAATGTCGTAGCTGATGTTACTACAGAAAAATGTTTGGAGCTACTAATTTTATTTCTAGGTTCAGTCACATTTTTGAATTTGTTTTATGAAGCGAGGTTTTTTTTTGAAATTTTCAGCTTCTGAAGTTTCTTGATGGACTCGTAACTTACAATTTCGGCGACTTTGTTTTTATGAGCTTGTGTAGAAAGTTTTCTTTTCAGTTTCCAAGTAGTTTTAACACTCGTGTAAAAAGGTTTTACATACAACGCATTATTCGTTAAATTGGGAAAATTAATTACATTTTGGGACTTTTGAAGGTTTCAGGTGACCACCTGAAATCAAGCTCACAGCATTTTTTTGGTACACGAGAGGAGAAATTTGTGAGGGAAAAAATCTTAGTGACTCATACTAAATTTGATACCTTCAAATTTAATTTAAGGTGACTTTTTGGGTTTAAGGAGGAGTACAAAATGGTACCTCTGTTTTTCCCAATTTAACAAATAAAATAACGCGTTATACTTATTCAAATTGTTTCCAGAAAGTCTTCCATTTATTTTTGTTTTTGTTTTTTTTATGTGCTAGTATATCTGTCAGTTTCCAAGCCCAAAGTTGTGCAATTATAATGTGTATAGAGAACTGTCTAACAATGTGTACCATTATTGGTAGAATTTTGTCCCTTCATGTAAACCCATGTTTGTTGCTAATAATTCAGTTTCGAATTTAAACACTAAATGTTGCTCCTAAAGCCATGTTTTGGTACATGCTTTCGCAACACATTTTTTCTTCTTTGCAAACATTGATTTTCCTTTTGAATTATGTTGATTTTCTATGAGTTGTATGATAAGCTTCACTTTTTATAGCTTTTAGCTGGTTGGATATCAATGCCATATTTCATAGGGAAACAGCACGAAATAATATTTTGTTACTCAAATAAAATACAACAGTGTGTATAAATATGCATAAAATATGGTATCCACACATGAGAGTGGCCAGAGATGTTGATTCATAGCAAGGCTGTACTTTCATATTACTTAGGATTAGATCTTGTTCAATAATAGATCTAGAAGGAAGGGCAGTATAACACCAAAACAACCCCTTGAGGTTATGCTTCCTAAACGTTGCTATCCAAGAATCAACGTTGTTTTTTATGAAACAATACAGACAAGAAAGAATTGGTAGAGAATTGGTAGAGAATAGGTAGTACTTCCCTAATCACCGGTAGTTTCAAATAGAAACACGGTTCCTAATGGTTTTGAGAATGTGGATTTACAGATTTACCCACTTTTCCTTGCAATAGGAACAGCTCTCAGCGCTTGCGGATTTACAATGGCCCGCAATCTCACTCTCAACCCCGACGTCAGGTAAAAAGATCACTGAGCTATTTTATTTTCTCTTGCTTTGGGGTCTTGAAGGAGTTTATTTTATTTTTTTTGTCTTTTAATGTTTTTTTAAAATTAATCATGCAGTTGAAGGATACATATTTTAATGTTTCGTTGTGAGCTTGTGCTGAGGTCATGATTGTGGTGTTGCAGGATTTCTAAAGACGATCGAGGAGCAGGGGTGTTGGATAATTACAAAGAAGGGGAAACGTACAAGAATCACAGACTTCGAGCATTCCTTGCGGGCAGGACTCCATGATCGTGCCGACTATTAACAACCACTTTTCAGCTCCCAAGTGAGGTCCATTCGATCCACCTGAGCATGACCTAGATTCAAATCTAGACACTTGGTGTGGAATGTTGGACATTGGGACTTCGAAACTAGAACATGGATAGAACATGGATAATGGAGAAACTATTAGTTGAACCTCAACAGTTGTATCAGTTGCAGATAATATTCAAATGTCATTTTGAGACTTCACCTCGTTATTCTCTTAGTGTTTGTGACCCAAAGGCCTTGTTGATACTCATAAATAGCTGCCAAAGAAAGTTTGCTTAGTGACAGGTGATCTGACCTGTGAACGTAGAGTGTGTATTTGAGTTTCCTTGTTGTCTCTTTTTGTGCTGAAACTTGAAAGTAGACTGCATGACACAGACAAATTGCCTTGGATGTTTGCGCTTGCGTGCACACTTAGATTCAAGGTTGCTCGGTGATGGAGAGTTCGAATTCTTGGCTGGTTTTTAAATTCTGATTGAAACAGGATTAGAGATGCATAAAGCCATTTAATGATGTCGATTTCAGTACCAAAACTTAGGAGCAGATTTGACACTCCTTTGTCGAACTACATAGTAATCCCAAAATTGCACTTCAATATCAGTGAACATATTTTTTAGACGAGCTTCGCTGGAGCAAAATACAAGTACCCGAGGAATGAAGTCCATAAAATAAATGGATTTGAAGGTTTGTGTTTGAAAAGTAGCGGAGTCTTTTTTTTCATACTTTCAAATGTAAATTCTTCTCCTTCTCTTCACTGAAAACCTCCATTTTCCTAAAAGACAAAATTTCAAACTCAGTTTTCCATAGAGTAGTTCGTTATTTATTAACAAATTTTTTATCAACCAGGACAGGAACATCTCTCTCATGAGATGGAAACCAACTGAAGTCTCACGTACAAGATAGAGGCAACCAGAAATAGTTCCAGCGTCAGAATCGGGAGTCAGCCTAATGTGTTGATATTATTTTCAGGTTAGTTGCTATTTCGGACAAGTATTTTGCTAACTAATGAAATATTTTAGGGAAATTACAAATAGGGGCATGAAAACGCAAAATATTACAAATAGGGGCGCAGTCACAATTTTTTTTTTAAATGTAATTTTTTGTAATTTTTTTGTTTGGACATTGATTGATTTAGATACATCACCATAAATGTTAGCTAACTTCCAAAAAACTTAAGAGTTTCCAAAAATTGCCATCCCCTTTACTAAAATTTCTTTATTTAGACTTAATTTGGAAAATCCTTTAAGTTTTTTGGAAATTAGCTAACATTTAATGTGATGTGTCTAAATCAACCAATGTCCAAACCAAAAAAATTACAAAAAATTATATTTAAAAAATAAATTATGCCCATATTTATAATTATTTTGAAACTATGCCCCTATATGTAATATTTTACGTTTTCATGCCCCTATTTGTAATTTCCCCAATATTTTACTATTCAAGTTTTGAAATAATTTAAGCTGAATCTGCACCAGAGTTACAGGAACTGGATCACAAATAAAATCCAATTTTATCCCCATAATATCAACAATGTAAGGATGGTTTGCTCATTCACAAACCAAATTTTGCTGAATTGAAGAGTCAGACCATTTTGAATACTAGCCATGCAAGGTTGGTTGAACTTTTTTCACTAGTTATTTTAACAAGTATCTCTTAGCCATTAGCACACATCTCCAAAGAACTTATACCCACTAGATAAACTTGCTAATTATGTCAGTAGTACACCAAACGAACCAGATTTTCATCCTGGAATAAGATCGAGCAACCACAACAACTCATTACTCACAAACAAACTCCCAAAAGTAACAAAGACAGCTCAAGCAAGCAATGGACCACCTTCATCAAAACGACTTCCAATATTTTATTTTACCAAAGCATAAGCCTATCACACTGATTCCATCCGAAAATGATGAAAGAAAAAACACTACCATATCAACACTACAAGCGAGAGCCAGAGCAGCCAACCTCAAAAACTCCGCTCACCTTTAGCTTATATACAAAGCCCGAACAAAACACCCAAACCCCCCCCCCCCCCCCTCGAAAAAAAAGACAACAACAATACCAAAGCAGGTTACTTTTACAACTACTGATTCTCACATTCACCGCCAAAGAAATCTCGGTTGTCAACCAAAATCCGCTCCTCTCTGGCCTTTGCAAAACCAAAAGTCCACGCCGAGGTAAAACGAAAAACCTGCCACGGTCAACGCTCCCAGCCGAAGGCGTTAAGGTCGAGGTCGCCGCCGCGCGGCTGCGGCGACGGCGACGGCATGGGCAGGACGTTGCTGTGAAGGATTTGCTGGCGGCGGTTCAGGTCCAGATGGGCGCCTTCGAGCTTAATCCGCTGCTGCGGGGCTGCCATGGTGCCGTTGTTGCTCTGGTATGTGGTTGGTGCGTGGTGGTGGTAGTTGTTGCCGGGGCCATTGCCGTGGCCGTGACCGGTGCCGTTGCTGTGGGGGATGTTGATGGGGTTCTCATTGTGGTTGTCGGTGAAGATGGAGGGGATGGCGCCGCGACGAGGAGTGGGTCGTTCCAGTGCCCCCGCTGCTGTTGCGATGGCCGCGTCTGCCACGCCATTGGCGTGAGGTGAGCCGTGGTCGTTGCCATTGCCGATGCCGTTGCCGGTGCCGTTGCTGTTACCGTTGTTCTTCTTCTGGTCGCCACCTTCTGTACACAATTCCACCCATTTTGTTAAAAATTTGGATCACTCCGTGACTACTTGGAGGATCAGGGCTGTTAGCCTGGGGTAAAGCGAGTGGGGTTAGGCCCCTCTTAGCCCTTCCATTACTTAAGAAATTTTGGGAGCTAGTATTTCACCACGTTAGTCTGGGGCTGATTGTACTACTTGTCGTCATTCCCCACACAGTTGAAAATGTATATTATTATCCTCTATCTTGACCACTTTGGGCCTCACCCTGCCTGCCAATTCAGCCCCGCTTAGGCACTTCTTACCTTCAGGAGCTAATCTCTCCAATGGTTTCAATGAATTGGATCCCTTACTCTAGAAACAAGCCACAAGAGAGAAGCTCAACTTAACATAAGTTCACACATATTGTACCACACTGCACAACATTGACAATGTTGTTGTAATACACTAGAAAAGAACTAGAATATCATTCTAATGCACTGTGTAACAGTAATAGTGTAAACACATGTTATGAGCACCTGCTCCCCCCATCGACGCTGACAATATAGCTGACCTGACACTCTATAATGTATGGAAGGTGAAACAATACACATGACCACGACCTCGACAGAACCAACCTCTCTGCAATCAATACACATATAGCAGTCACCGACTAGAGAAAGAGAGACCTGTTCTTTTCCATAACATGGGATTGTTTTAGGATTATGGTCTGCTCTATTTTCAGACCCATGGTTAAGCATGATGAAACACAATCTAAAGTTATATCTGGTACCATTGAAAGTACACCCTCACAATGGAAATAACATCCCTATATTCCAATTGTCATGCTCTCTTTTGCCACTTGTCAGGTATTCAAAACATTTATAAAGTATTCAAAGAATATAGAACCTTAAGGTACCTTTGAAGGGTAATAAACACATGTTGAGAGAAGCAAAGAAAACAAAAACGTTGATTTCCTGATCACACACACGATGTCGATAGCTCTGGGGTATCCGAGAATTCCAATACCTGGTGCGGTGGTGGTGTGCTGGTCGTCACCTCCAGAAACGCCCCCACTGTCCTCCTGAATGCTCGTGAGGTTGGTCAGGTGGCTTTTCTGCGACGAGGAATCTGACATGAGGCGTGCCGGGAGCACTGGCGACGCCACGGTAGACGGCATCGCCTGCTCATTACAATTGCCGTTGCCGTTGCCATTGCCGCTGAAGTTGCCGTTGTTGCTGTTGCCATTGCTGTTAATCCCTTGCAGAGGATTGTTGTTGTTGTTGTTGTTGTTGTTGGAGTGGTGATGGTTGCCGTCGTCGTTGGGTGCATGGTAGTGGTGGTTATTACTGATAAGCTCAGGAGGGTTCAATCCAGTTAGACGCTGGGGGAGGTGCGACGCTGCAGCAGCAAACGAGCTGGGATCGCTGATCACCTTGGACGCCAGTTCCGTCAGCTCCGCATGAGCAGCCTTCAAGTCCGGCGACGTCGCAGTGTGCCCGGCCAACGTCTCCTTCGCCTTCTCCAAGATGGTCTGCAAGTACTTCCCTTGCGCCTCGATTCGCAGTTGCAGATTCCTTTGCACCTGCCGCAATTCACAAGCTCAGGTGATCAGAATCTGAGCTCGATCCCATTTGATATCTCACAAACACCATACTCGTTAACTTGGGAAAAACACTTTCCTAAAACAGCTTTTGGGATACTAAATTTTGCATTTGTAAGAATATTTTGGTGATTTGAAGTGATTTTTTTTTATAATCCTTCCAGATATTTCATCATTGATGTAAGGTCTTGAAGAAATCATCATAACATTCACTCTAAATCACCTAAAAACTCTTAGAAATGAAAAATTCAAAAGTCCCAAAATTGGGGTTTTTTTCCCAAAGTAACGAATATCACGTTTCACCGCCATAGCAATATCCGACTTCAAGGTACGGATCTTTATGTGGTGATTTAAAGTGAGTTTTTTTGATAAATCCTTCAAGACATTTCATCATTGATGTAAGGCCTTGGAGAAGTCATCATAAAATTCATTCTAAATCACCTAAAAACTCTTAAAAATGAAAAATTCAGAAGTCCCAAAATGGGGGTTTTTTCCCAAATTAATTAGTATCGTGCTTCACGGCCATAGCATTTCGCGACTACAAGGTTCGTGTTTTCATGTGGCCACTACCTCCAGTTGCTCCTGCAGTCGCCGTTGCACCTCCATTTGCAAACGAATGGCTTCGGTGATCTGCATGCTGCTGCTACTGCAGCCATCACAACCCGATTTGTTTGTTAGCCACTGCTCTTCGACCTTCGAAGCTTATCAGACATGCAGAATCAATCAAGACCTCCATCGTAGTTCGATGTTAAGAGCAAAAATCCACCAGGGTCCCCGAATGGATTCCCACACCTGTGGGAAAAATCTACACTTTTCCATACCAGTCTCACATTTCCCCATACACCTCGACCTCTCCCACCTGTTCAGCCTTAAATGCCCAAATCCATTTTCTAGATTTCTGCAAATTCTGGCTTTTATCTTCAGACAAATAAATTACGTATCTAGATTTATTCAAATTAGCTCAAAGAGAAAATTTTCATCTTGAAGATTTAATCATTGCTATTTGAGAAGATAAAGTTGTTCGGACAAAGCATCACTACGTAGCCAAAGCGCTCACTTCATCATCCCAAACATGAACTTAGGACCATTTAAGGGTCGAACTTTGCATTACACACGAGATCCCTGTGAAAAAGTCCACTAACAAAGCTATGATGACCTATAGTTCTAGAATGCTAATAACTTGCCACGGTGTCAGGTTCTTACGTCCATTTTTTATCCGGTTTTCATCTACAGCATTCAGTTTTCACTCTACCTTGAAAAAAAATCAAGACCTATAAGTTTTATCCGTATAAGAGTAACACCAGAGTACCTAAACATATAACGACTAACACTTGACTAACTTTGTTGTATTTTCTGGTTGAGAGTAGAAAAAATATGATATCAATAGATGATTTAACTTATAACATACTATTGTGGCAGAAAAGATGACATACTCTTGAGGGTTCTGTGACGTTGGAGTAAGAGGACCATCAGATACGCCGTTACTTATTCCTTGCATGTCTGAAGACCCTGCACAAATTCAAGAAAATGACCAATATCGTCCCTTAAATTTCCAGCAAGCATTAAAAAGAACTTGATTTTTAGATGTTTAGGTTTCTCAATCAAACAGTAGATGACAGGTGCACTCAAACCTCTTGTTCCAACACGACATTCCAAATCATTCCAGAACGTTCTAGAACACTTGCTACACATTCTAACTCCAGAGTAATGAGAGTTGAGTGTATGCTCTCTTCAATACCATGGCTGGCGTCCTTGTTGGCTTCGTGTACACTGGAGTCTCTGTGCAGCTGTTTTCCAAGTCTGTATTTCTGCAAAATCAATGTCAGAATTAGAGCGATAAAGCTTTCTCTAAAATCATCTAGATTCAAAGCAGAGTCTCCATCAGTCAAGCATCACCGAGATTCAGTTCGAGCTTCAACATCAAATTTTCTCATTGAAACGAGTTTCATCCACTCTCATCCACACTGCTTGTGACATTTCTAAACCAAAAAAATATATCAGGTAGAGGTGATTCAACATGAGAAACTCACCTGCAGATGGCTCTTCAAATGGTAGAGAGTAAGGCCCTTCACTCCCATAACCCTCATCACCGATTTCGGAGTCGCCTCTGTCAGTCAAGTACCCAAAAAAAAAGCAGATTAAAAAAACCACAAGAATTGTCACCACCTCTAAGAATTGCACGGGAAGAGTTCACTAGAAAACCTTGGGACAGTCACAATAGTCTCACTAATCATACAAATGGTGGTACTATAACCCTAGATTCTGTTTAACCCTAAATATTTCTCTAACGTTGCTCGTCGTCTCATCACAAAGGATAACTTTATTCTTACACTCAAGAACTCCACGTTGTCACTGACACACTAATATTTGGGATAATCGTGGAAATATACACCGGTATATATAAGGTGTTTGCAGTAGTATTAAACTGATAAACTAATAGTATACCGCACACAAACTAGGAGAACCAATAGGAGTAGTCACACCTTCTCCACCCCATTCTCAATCTTTGGAGAATGTGGTCATGGCAGCTCGTCTGCAATCACCTAAAGCCCCATTCTTTGGAGATTTTGAAGATTGAGAAGTTTTTCTCTTCACATCCAGAGTTGAAGAATGGGGTAGAGAAATTTTCACACGTTAACTATTTATCTACTCTTGTCTTGTTATCACCCTAATTAGTTTTTGTTTACCCTTACTTTTCCATTTTAGCAATAGCTGTTTTGTTTAAAGAAATTACTTCTCTTACTTTCACTTGAACTTTTCCTACTTTAACCATTCTCCATTCTTCACTACCCACAAAAGGGGTATCGCACCTTCTTCCATGGAAAAGTGCCCCCATTGGCTCCTATTTTCACTCCACCACTTCTCATTCTTCACGGAAGTTCATTCTCGGAGAAGGTTGTGACTACCCCAATGCAAAGATGTCAAGAAGAAAACTTGCAATGGACTAAACCCAGGGTTGGGGTTGCCTACACTAGGGGTAGTCAGTCACACCATGTCCTACAATCAAACTTCCCTGAAGAATGAGAAGGGGTGGAGTGAAAGTAGGAGCCAATGCGAGCAGTTCTTCATGGAAGAAGGTGTGACTCCCCTTTTGTAAAGGTAGTCACACCTTCTCCCAGAATCGAACTTCCCTGAAGATTGAGAAGAGGGTGGAGTGAAAGTAGGAGTCAATGCAAGTAGTACTTCATGGAAGAAGAAGGTGTGACTCCCCCACTACAAGGATATGTTCACACTTGGTGTTAAGTGGTAGAAGCAAAATAAAATAAATGTATTTGGACACACATTTAGACTGCATTCATATTGCAAATATCCCTCCTAACACCAAGTGTGAACATACGTTCAGCTCGCTCATAAAAATTAGCAACGGTCTGAGAACGTCAGGGGAAGAGGAGCTGCTGCAGCAAATCAAACATTCAGCATGAGAATATTTTTAGCAGGAAAAAGAGGAGAAATGAACTCACTGTCAGGGCCACCGAGGTGTGAGACGGCGTCCACGAAGCGTTCGTGGAGCTCCGGAGTCCAGCGCAGGCGAGGCTTGGGATCCACAGGGCTCACGTCTGCCGAGGCAAGAGAAGCATAAGGAGATTGTAATCGCTGCTCCTGCATTTGATGTTGCTGTGGCTGTTGAAGTTGCTGTCGGTGGGGTACCAACGCCATGCTGGAATATTTCTTCATCTGGTACATGGCAAGCCAAAACAACTATATCTGTACAAATATAAATGAGTTTTTCCTCCTTTTCTGGTTTCCTGTTTTGGAGAGGAGAGCCTTGAGGGCGTTTTTTTTCTGATTTTTTGGGAGAGGAGTGATATCCCAGCCTAGAACTCAATGAACGCCGAACATGGTTACCGGATTTTGCCTCCACCGAGTCTAAGAGATCACCTCCCCGAAGTGCAGAAACACATAGTTTTTGCCGAACTTGAACACGGGTTGGCGGTTGGGAGCTATTGTGACGTCCGTTGCGGGGCTCTCAGAGCATCGAAGCCGAAAGTATTGCTCAAATAGTCTCTGGAATAGGGACGCAAAGAGCAGCGTGATATAAAGACCATGACAGCGTCTGTAATGTACCATATGCCGTCACGACAGAGTTCCAAAAGAGCACTTTTTGTCTTCTGCACTAGTATCAGGTTTACTAGGTTTACCAGAGTCGGTGACGCAGTGGCAGGGCTTTGTTATCACAAACTAGGGATTGTGCAAAGCGAGGTTTGTCACACGGTCCTGTCAGGAAACCATGACGAACTTGAAGATCTAGACTCTGTGGAAATGTCAAGCGCTGGGCAGACAACAAAAGCCTTCGCTTCAATCCAGTCCAAGCCAGCTCTTAGTCACGGGTACTGCACCTTTGAATCAGCCTAAGCAAAGTGGAATATTCCGTTTTCTGCATCATACGAAATCAGCCCACAGTTTAGAAAACAATCCAGCATAGCAAAACCATCATACCAAACTGTAAGGATTCTATGGCCACGGGGTGATTATCAGGAGCAGTAGTAATGAAACCATAACGGTTGCTTTCCGTTTATCCAACAACAGCACCATAATACGCCGCATTACGAGGAGATTAAGCAACTAGGGCACAGGAGACAGTGCAAAATTTATAAAAGGAAATCACGATGCATAACATAGTATTACACAAGTTCCCGGGATTCCACCAAACAAGCCCAATCAGAATTTGAACAGTAGCTTTTCACAGAGATCTTTACAATTATGAGGAGCTCAAAGGAGGGCGCACAATATGAAGAATTAATGAAATCGATCTTTAGATTCCTCGTCAAAGGGATTTCGCTTCTCTTGCTTTAAAATTTACACTAGAATCTCACAGGGGAATCCATGTGGTAATTTATGTGCATTTTCGTACAAGTCCCACCTTTCTCCGTGAATCTCTACGCTTGCCACCTGTTTACAAAATTTCCTTTTAAGCAGGTGATCTAGATAGACATCTAATAATGAAGATCGGTGGGAAAATTGAGAATCACACAGAATTGCACAGGAGACCTCTGTACTTGCTACTAATCCTCCTCAAAACCATCGCCATCGCCAGGTCCTCAGTAACCTAGACACCGGCTACCACTACGACTCTCCAAGAGACAAAATTTCGTGTCGACGCTACTTGGAAACCAGTAATTTCACACCAATTGATCAAGAATTACAGCTAATTTTACCACCGTAACACATAAACAGCCCTCCAGCAACATTGCATATCTACATCAGAGTGTTTTCGAAAAAAAAGCTAATTATACGAAGTAACACAATTTGAACTTCTTCAAGGCAACTTAAGTGCTCATCTTGTCGGTTTCCAATGCACTAAAATTACAACATCGATTTCCAGCATCGATTTTGTTGAAAGGCAAAAGCTTTGCACACGACCGACAATCTATTGACTAACGTGCCCTCGACACTCCTCTTACCGACATAATGTGTGCTTGCCAGTACGCACTCACAGCTTTGTGAACAAAGTGCACAGCTCAAACTGCAACAACAAAAAACAAAAGAAAACAAAAGAAACCAAAAAAATCCAAAAAAAAAAAAAAAAATCTTGGGCTACACATCTTCCCAATCACGAAATATTCGAGCAGTGGAGTACCTGGGATTCTGGATGGGGCCCTCGAAATGGATTATGTCACACCCGCCAAAACGATGCTAGCTTACAGATATGGAGATTAGCTTTCTCACAGCAAACGCTGCCACGCACGCCAAGCTTCAAATCCCTGCAGCAATTAATTGGACGCAAAGCTCACGCCGAAACTCACTAACTCACTCACTAACTAACTCACTCACTAACTCACTCACTAACTCACTCGCTCACTCACCCTCGGTCGAGACTTGCAAAGAGCATGCGAAAAGTTAAGCCCGCCGAGTAAAGCACGACCTCGGCCCCGGGAAATCCGTCCACGACAGACGCTGTCCTCGACCCTTGCAGCAGTCGCTGTGTGCTCACAGTTCAGCCCAAGCCTGCAAAGAGGCCGAATTGGGTAACCTAGTCAACTAGGAGCACAAAACAGTCGAAGGTAGACAAGAGAGAGCTTGGTAGATTTGCTTCCGAAAACTGGGGCCTTGCAGCAAGCAAGCAGAGGAAAGACGTGAGTTTGGGGGCGGGGGTGGATGCGAGCAAATTGGCTGGCGGAGGGGCGGAGGGCAGGAGAGGGGGTGGATCGTGGATGTGATGGGAGAGGAATATGTTGTGTACGAAGAAGACGACGAGGACGACGAGGAGGAGGGGAGCGGAGGGAGGACTGGGGGGAGAGAGAGAGAGATTGGGGCATTGGGCGACAAGGGGAATCAGCGTGGGGATGACGAGGAGGTGGAATATGCCCGTGAGAGTAACTTAACGGAGCCCTGCTTTGTGGGCCGTCGTATCGTTTGTGCCACGCTTCGTTGCTTCATTTGCCTCATTTGCCTGGCTCAGTCAAGGTAGCACCACCCATTCCCAATCGTGTTACAAACCCGATTCCTATATCCAGGGTAGAACTAAAATGAGAACTCTAGGTACATAGGTGTCAGATTTATTAAATAGTCGGTTATGGGTGGTGCTATCTTACTGCACATGATACATTGATGTGGGGCCCAGGTGGAAAATCTTAAGTTTCTTCACAAACAAGGGTAATGGTAATTTTGTCCTCTATATTTGTATTGTTCAATTGTATCCACGTCACCACTCCAGATTATTGAAGTGTTTCTGGATTCAAAACTCCCAAATTCAATCACTAGAAGATAATAGTTAAACTTTCACATTTTTTTGGCAAGTGAAAAACCTGAGGTTTTTCACCTCGGCCCCACATCGACATATGTGTAGTAAATTGAGCCCATTTACCTTCTCTCTCGTCATTCGTCACTTGCCACATAACATTGTTAAGCAAGGCCCCGCCTAACCTTGGTATCATTCCTTCTAGATACCTGGGGGAATAAACTTATAATACCAAACCAATTAGTGGCCTGGTATTATAAATTTATTCCCCTCCAAATATCATGGGGGGAATGATGCCAGGGCAGGGCCTTGCTTAACAATGTTATGCAGTCAGTGCTCTAGTGCCACAATGGCTTGTGAGTTGTGACGGCTTCTCTTTTCCTCCCTCCCTTTGTAAAAGTCATTTCCTTTATTTCTCCACGCTAAATCTTTTTTACCGTTTCTATGTTTACAAAAAAAGCTTTGCCTAAAGTTTTCATGACAAATTTACCCAACTGAAAATAAAATGTTTTACTTTTGGGATTAGAATGGTCAAAGTGAATCTAGTCCAAAGGTTCATCTAGATTTATTTCTAAAACAATTTCAAATTATATGCTTTAATATCAATTGAGAAGAACTCATCTTGTTGTACATGTTGAGACTAAGAGCATTGCTACTGTAGGTGCAAGCGTAGATGGAAATGTTGTTGTTGAGGGAGAAGGGGATTTTGGAGTTCCACTGCGTTGTCATTGCTAAAGCTACATTAGCTTTTGAGGACAACGCTACTTTGCTCTGCTCATGGCTTCACACCATTGTCCACGATTTTTAAGTGTATGCAAGAATTCATGGAACATTTCAAATCCTTTGATTGATGAGAATTATTCCCTATTGTGCTGTAAGGACTTGTCAACTGTTTGCAATGATGTCCTCAATGACGTAGAATTGGTTGAATACATTGTTGCTAAGTGGTTGCCAATTGGTGAAACGTGCATTGCAATGTGCTTGTTCATTGAAGCGCGGGGGTGGAACGCCAAGTGCATTACAACTACACTCTTGAAAAATATTTTTTTAGTTCCATGTCACATCTATGGGGTGGAGTTACTCTACGTGAGATGTTAACCCCTCAACGCCCAAGGAGTTGGAGATTGGCCCCTTTTTAGTGTATTTGGAGATACCTTAGGCATTGAGGGATTAATAAGCAATTAAGCATTACACTCAAAACAAAAAAGGCTTGGGTTTTTGAAAAACAATACATTTTTTATAAGGGCATATTTAAAAAGGGACAAATTTTGAATAGTATTGAAGCAATTTTCACTAGTGAATGATAGATGTGTTGTTAATAAAATGATAGGATTATTCTAGATTAGGAATGAGGATCATCAGATACAAAGGCCTATATTACATAAAAATGCTTAAAATCAAAAAACAAGAAACAACATGGTTTTGGAAAAGAACTAGCCATCATGTTACAGAGGCCTGGATCTTCTTCTTTCATGTGGAATCAAATTGTTACTTTCAGTCCACTAAATGTATCATCATCAAATCATTAATAAGGAATGCTCTTCATTCATATAAAATAATAATATCTTAAAGTCAACCTCCCATTTTTATTTTGTTTAGCTTCCAATGGTACTAAAATATCTAAATGGCTAGATAAGGTTCAAGTCTCAAAGAATTTGAATGAGAATTCTAAAAATAATTATTTGGAAACATTAGCAATCAATTTGTATGAATAGAAAGGTTCTTCATACATACAAAAACTTGAAACTTATTGTTCTTTTGAAATGGTTGAAACTTCAATAGCAAAAAACATTTGTCTCTTAAACCAAACTTTTGTGTGAATATTCCATGAAAATATATAATTAAAACATTAAAAAGAGTAGTCTAAAATATTGTAATGAAAATGAAATCTACAAAAATAAAACAAAAGACAAAAACACGTTAAATGGACATAAATGAAAGAAGATGATCTCTAAGCAAGCACAAAGTAAGACCAACTCCACCAATCACAACCATACCAAAACCATGGCTACATATTTTGTTGTAAAAGAGCAAAGAAATAACAAATAATCTAATTTTCAACAAAACATTATAACCATGGAAGAAGGCTCAAGGAAATCAAAGAGGATCTATATAACCAGAAAGAAGAGATCATGGTTTGCATATTTGCTATGCATAATTGTTTTCTTTTTTTCTTTTTTTTGTACAAATGAAACCAAAATTCCACTGCAAGATAACAATACAACAACCCTAGCTAAAAACAACCTATGTAATAAAAATGAAAACAAGAAATAATAACAAAGTGAAGAAAGCAAGCTAGCACAAGTCAGGAGCTTATGAGCCACCGTTGTAAGCTTTAGACAAAACCCAAAACTCAAAACCCTAGTGTCCAGTCGAAAGAAAAGAAAACCAATAGCTCAAGCAACTCAAGCAACCCTAAGGTAGGAGGTTCTAAAAGCGCTTGGGCTCTAAAACTGCCCACCTTCTCAAATGTACTATGTTTGTACATGTTTTTTTTCACAATTTTCAACAATGTACAAGCAATGTACATT
Organism: Ulota crispa; assembly: GCA_963920765.1. Classification (NCBI taxonomy): domain Eukaryota; kingdom Viridiplantae; phylum Streptophyta; class Bryopsida; order Orthotrichales; family Orthotrichaceae; genus Ulota; species Ulota crispa. Next base: position 30,025,259 of record OY987242.1, read on the forward strand.
TGAGGAGGTGGGCAGTTTTAGAGCCCTATGCCACTTCAACTTCAAAATTTTATAACTAGTTCCACAAATTTTCAAAAAAATATGAAACAATTGAAGTAGATGCCAATTCCTCTTGTCTTTCAAGGAAAATTTACTGAAAAATATTTCAAGAAGTTTCACCTCCCAAAAATCAGTTTCAACTCTTAGATGGTTGGTTTAAGAGCCTCATACCTTAGTGGATTTGAGAAACAAAGCCCAACATTTGGCCATCCACTGTAGTTGCAAAAACTCCGTTTTTGCACAAAGTGACTATAAAAATGTAGAAACAATAGGGGGTTTCAAACATCAACTTTTTTAGGTGACTCACGTCGTCGTTCATCTCTGTGGATTCGCTACTGAACAAGGAGGCTACTCACCTATGAAGTTCACTCCTAACATGGTTTGCCTTAGGAGTGAACTCCAAAAATCCACCTTCGTGGCTCTAGTGAATAGCAATTTGGAGACAAGTGTGAATGCGGACTGAGGTTGTCATGCAACCATCCTACTCCCACTCTTGCCTTCCTTCTTGTACTTGCAGTGGTCCTGCTCTTGCAACGTCAATGTTACAAAAGCTAAACTCTAATTGCAAACTCACGCAAACTCATGAGTGTTTGAGACTTCAAGCAAATGAGTGAACAAAAATAATTCACTAGTGACTTGAATTCCTGTGAGGTGAGAAACTCGTAGGCCACATTTCATGTTTGGAACCCCTAATATTGATGTAACTAACCAATTTCACCAAGGGAGATTCCGCACACAAGTTTTGGTTTGTGTTTGTTCCAAGCAAGCAGGGGGTGAAATGAGAAGCGATGTGAGGCCGGATGTCAGTTCCACAACGCCGACGACCACATTCCACCGATTTATTATTGTCTACTGTAGGTTTTCTTCGCCATCCCCTATCACCCACCCCCTAGATTTGTCTGGTGTGGAATATCGTGAAACATGCGCAACTGCGCAGCATTTCGGCGTTCTGGAATCTTCTGGATCCGAATCAATTATGCCCCCCCTCCATTCCCTTCCCTACTGTAGTTCCCTCCCTCGGGATTTGAGGAGGTAATCTGCTTTACAGACGTGAAGGCGTATTGCAGCACTCCAGCGTCATCTACTCTTCCGTGATTGCCACGTTTGTCCACAAAAAATACCATGAATGTAAAAATTTCAGATTCTTCACTCTGGATCGCAAGGTCGCAAGGGAGGTACGGTAGAAGCATCCAAATGCGACACTTACCTTCGATGTGGTAATTGGGAGGGTATTCTGAGAATTTAATGGCATGGGCTTGTTAGGAAATGGGTAATGGGTACAGATGCAAGGAAAATTATTTTTGGAAATTTCTGAGATCATACGAATAAATTATGAATTGTTGAAGGCAATTTTCTAGACTTACCTATTGTAAATATTAGACCCCCAAAAAGTGATAGCAAAAAGACTATGTCATGATAACAAAGAGACCGTGTCATGATAACAAAAAGACCATGTCACACCCAATCACAAACTATCACCTACACAATTTTTGTTCTCTTGTGTTAACTTGCATGTTTGGTTTGGGTGCATGCAGGTCTTGTTTGGGTGCAAGAGTGTCTACTTTAGATTTAATTTCAGATGTTGCTAAACAGCTAGTGTTGCATTTGAGTGCTCCTATCTTAGTTTTTTCATGGAGAGAAGCTCTTTGAAGAAGTTTGAGTAGGTGTCTTAGAGCATCTCTTGCAACTTGCTTAAAAAAGCCCCTATAAACCAGGTTTAGAGGGGACGGGAGCATGAAGTAGCTAGGCATGGCATGAAGTTTCCTTGCAACCTAGTGTGAAGTCCTTGCAATAGTGTGAAGTCCCTGCAATAGCGCGACAACAGTGCTTAGGAGCCCTCCCACCCTAGTTTCCTTGTTGCTTCTTCAATGTGCATGACAGGGCCATGAAAAGGAACTTGTACAAAACTAAAATTTGTTGTAAATATGGCTCAGCTTGAAAGGCCCCATGCTTGCACATGTAGGAGTACAGTGTTGACAAAGACTTGAAACAAAGAAGCCATTATGGGTTGAATCTAGAGGGGTCATTTGGCGGATGGCAGGAGATGCTCTTCCTTGAAAAAAAAGCCAATGTTACAAGGACAAAGCTTTTAGTACTTAGCGTAGATGCTTGTTTCCACCCAAAAAAGAGAACAATATCTAGTATCAAATGTCCACATTTGAAAACAATAGGGGTAGTCACGGCACTTTCTTCTCCCGCTGTGGAGATTGAGAATGCAAACGCAAACGTTTCGTTTGTTGATAGACTGCCGGAGCCTCCGTTGTGCTTTGCATGCAAAACTTCACACCGGTCCATTATTCTCCTCCAGAGGTGAAGAATGAGGGTTTTGCAAAAGAAGTTGCACCTCCATTAACCTATGTTTCACCTTGTTGTCTTGTTTTTATTGTCCATTGATTGCTCTCATTGGTGGAGAGCACATTTTCAAAAAAGCAGGTAACCATTCTCCATTCTCATTCTCCAAAACAAACAAACGGGTGTCACACCATCTTCATGAAGAATGAACTCCTATTAACTCCTCTTTTCTCTCCACAACTTCTCAATCTCCATTCTCTTTTCATTCTCGGAGAAGTCGTGACTACTCCTAATGAAAATATGACTAGGTATTACACGCCTTCGTTGGTTTCTCACCAAAATCTAACTTTCTCAACACAGTTTTCAACACTCTCGCAAAAGAAGAATTCTCATCTCTTATAATGGCTTCAATGACAAAAAAAAAAAAAAAAAAAAAAAACTTCCTTTTTGACCTGGTGGCTTATTATCTGTTTGGTCAACTTCTCATGCAAGGGAGCTCCAGCGGTGATATTATTTGCATCTTGCAATGTGCAGATTTTATTTTCTTTTTCTCATTAGAAAACTACAGTAGATTTTTTCTGCTTCAATAATTTCCTGTGCATTGATACCCCTGGCAGTCTTGTGACGAAAGCACCAAGGAATGTTCTTTCCCGTGGAGAGAAAGGCCCTTTCGTGTTTGTGAAACATGTGCGAATCATCTGGATTCCTATCAGTAAAAACCTCCCACACCTTGGAGGTTTATGGTAGTTGCTTTTACAGGTGTCAAGAATACTCTTGTGTCGGCCGTATGAAACACCAACACATAAAAAAAGGCTGAAGAAATCATTTCATGACTTAATCCTTAAGCGCCCCATTGATATGATCCTGTCGTTGCGGTACACAACTTTATCTCGTTTTTTCTCTTAATTTTTATGGTGAAAATAGTTATGGCTGGTTCCCATCAACAAAGAATGTAGTCCTTTTTCAAATCCTACGGTCATTTTTTCTGAATGTAATTTTCCAAGATATGGTTGCCATTAAACCCCCCATTTTCTCCTAAATCCTAAAATAACTCTAGGCGCTCATGGGTTAACATAAGTAAAATACTACCTTGTGTTGATTTCCAACCAATAGGAAAAAGGGAAAATTTCATGGATATCCTTGAAGTTTGTAATATTTTCATAGATACCCTTGCTTTTTCAGAAATTACACAAACATCTTTGGATCATTATTTTTAAACTTTTTGTTTTGTTGTGCATGCCACTTCGATTCCCTTCTTCCTTTGTGCACACGTATAACAAGAAAGTAGTGTGCGCACAAAGGGAGAAGGAAGTGACATGCACAACAAAACAATGATCACTATATTTGTTAATCTAAAAAAACAGAGGTACCATTTTGTACTCCACCTTTAACCCAAAAAGCTACCTTAACTCCTAAAGGCCCAAGCAATTTTCTCTAATGAAAGTCACTATTAACTACCACTTTGGGGAGAATGAGTAGAAAAGTAGGAAATAAAGTTTGTTTTGCAAATCCAACCATACAATCTTGCCTTATACTAGAAGAGGTACTTGTGGAAAAAAATCAAGTCATTCTAGATGGAGAGGAGGGAGATATTTACATCCAAAGTGAAAAAAAAGGTTTTTTTTTTGTGCTGTCCAAAAAAATTCAGAGGCCTTTGTCCACACTTACATGAAAAAAAATACTCTACACAAAGTTGAGGTTTATTTTTTCTGTGTAGCAAACCAAGTTAGGTATGTGTGGGAGAATTCTCAAATCAATTGGAACTATAAAACACATGGGGGAAAATTAGTAAATAAAAAGAAGTAGAGAATTAGTTAAATCACTAAATTGTTAAGAATTTAATTATTAAAATGAAAAATGAAAATCCCAACGGTGATAATGTTGTGATAAACAATCTACTTCCTTTGGTTTAGTTCTTTTTCAAAAATATTAAAAATTGTGGAAAATAAAGGACTTCATAGTTTATTTTAGAGTAGAGAATCCATAACTGCCAACAAACCAAAACATCTCATAACTTTCATCTCATTGATTGAAGTTGAATAATTCAAAGCTTCCCACATATGAAAAAATCTAAAGAACCAATTTCAGATTTCTATTTTTAGAAAATAGTTTTTTTAAGAAGTTTTTAGGCTACCCGGATTGCCCTTCCTCCCCCGGGCAGCAGAAATTCTTGCATATCTTCTTTGTCAAATGTCAAAATGACAAAAAAATTAGATTCCCGCGTAGGTCTTGGAAGTCCCCACCTTCAATAATTAAAAAAAAAAACAAAAAAAACCTGATTAGCTATAGGTACATGCTTGAAATCTCAATTGTCCCCCCGGGGGACAGCCGGGCCTTTAGGGATTAAATTAGATTCCAAGGTATCAAATTCAGCCTGAGCCACTAAGATTTTTTCCCTCGCAAATTCCTCCTCTAAGGTGAGGACACTTGTACAAAAATAAATAAAAATGGTGAGCCCAGTTTGAGGAGATCTCCTAAAACCTTGAAAGTCCCAAAATGTAATGTTTTTCACAGATTAATGAATATGGTGTTAATGCCTAAAAAATTCGGTCCAAGGGTATTTGTGTGATTTTTGAAAAAGCAAGGGTATTCATGAAGATATTTACAAACTTCAGGGGTATTCATAAAATTTTCCCTAGAACACCATTTGAGGTGAATTGGAAAAAACATTACATTTTGGGACTTTCACTATTTCTATTATTATGTACAATTTAATACATATTACAAGAAAATAAGCGTGCACTTTCATATACAATAGTGAAGTCTCAGTGATTACCTCCAATAATTTCAAATAATTACAACTTTTAGCTATAGCTACATTTACTATATGTAAGAGTAAAGTGAAATACAAAATGGTCTTTCCGTTTTTTCCCAATTTACCTAATAATATGGTGTTCTAGGAATAACAAGTAATTAGAGAAAACACGTGGTCGTAGTAGTCAAAGGGTCGCAAGTGAACAATGAAAACATATGAAAAAGGACTCCGGGTACGTCCCGTGGAGAGAAAGGTACGTTGTGATTGTAGAGTGGGCCTGTTGGGGGCGTTGGAGCAGGACTGGTTCCCAGCTGTGCATCATTCCATACGGTAAAAAGTTAGTAATCAGGGAGCTGGTGCAGAGACTGGTACTGGTACAGTCCTACAGCAGTCGTGATGCGAATCCCATGATACATGTATCTATGTAAGAGAAGCGACGGCTTTTAGGAATTTCAGTGTCCCCCACTGATTCCATTGATTCCATTGAATTCCTGGAAAGGGATTCCACTGGTGACACTGCAACTTGTGACTCATCGCCGACCATGTGTTGTTGTGATTATCCTGCATGGCACGCCTCCCAAAAGAATATTCATTTACAGTGTCGAAATGGGAAGGCACCTCTTTCATTCCAATCAAGCAATTGTGCACCCCTTGTTATTGAGAATTTGCTATTTTTTACTGGTTGGTCAGGGGGTTTTCATACTAAGAGTATCATCAAGAGGGGGTTTCAGATATCTCAAAAAAACGGTGAACTAATGGTCCTTGAACGAGTTTTTGTTCATGGTGAATGTGAAGTCACATAAGTGAACCACCCATGAGGACCTACAGGAGGTTCTCATGGCTCGTTCACGCGTGAACAATGTGAAGCATCTCTCTCCTCGCCTCTCCCGCTAGCTTCGCTTGTGTTCTTGTTGCTCCCGCGCCCGCGCCCGCACCTTTACCTGTTTGTGTTGTTGCCTGCCTCTTGGCTCTTGCTCCGCACCTCTTGACTCTAGCTCCGCGTCTGGCACTCGCTCCGTGCCTCTAGACAGTTTAGATGTAGAGTTGGTTGCTAGGTCAAGGCCATTCAAGGAATCACAATGCACGAGAAGTGACAATGGTGGAGTTGAAGAGATCTTGATTAGAAGCGGACAATTGTAGAGATGAAGTCACAAAGGGTTCCAAATTAGAAGCATCTATGGTGGAGTTCAAGACATCCATATTAGCTTACGGGATTGATGATTGTGGGCAAAGGTGAAAGGGTGGTGAGTAGTTCATTACAATTCAGATATTTGAATGGGTGATCTCGAAGACATGAACAGTGGCTTGACTAACTTGTTCACCAGTTTCATTCACATGAATGAAACTGGTGAACAAGTTAGTCAAGCCACTGTTCATGTCTTCGAGATCACCCATTCAAATATCTGAATTGTAATGAACTACTCACCACCCTTTCACCTTTGCCCACAATCATCAATCCCGTAA
>OY987242.1:30032008-30244315 GCA_963920765.1 Ulota crispa
CTCCACCATAGATGCTTCTAATTTGGAACCCTTTGTGACTTCATCTCTACAATTGTCCGCTTCTAATCAAGATCTCTTCAACTCCACCATTGTCACTTCTCGTGCATTGTGATTCCTTGAATGGCCTTGACCTAGCAACCAACTCTACATCTAAACTGTCTAGAGGCACGGAGCGAGTGCCAGACGCGGAGCTAGAGTCAAGAGGTGCGGAGCAAGAGCCAAGAGGCAGGCAACAACACAAACAAGCACGGGAGCAACAAAAACATAACCAGAGCTAGCAAGAGAGACAAGAAGGGAGAGGCTGGCTTCAAGTTGTTCATGTTTGAACAAGCCATGAGGACCTCTTGGAAGTCCTCATGGATGGTTCACTTTTGTGACTCCATATTCACCAATGAACAAAAACTCATTCACTACCATTCATTCATCATTTTTTTGAGGTATCTAGAACCCCCTAATGTGTGCACTGGGAATGGGCTAGTCCTACATTTCTTTGGGTGGGGGTCACTTTAATGGGAACTATAGGTACTTTTAAGGCTCCAATGTTGCCACTAGAACAAAAACGCTGGACATGACCCCGTTAAAACCACCTCCTAGACAGCATATTGTCTTGTTTTTCCGTGTCCCAGCTTGTCTTCCAGTGAGCACTGCATTTGCTGGTGGAATGACACGATGCTTGTGATAGCTTACAATAGCTTACAATTTCCGAGCAACAACTTGCAAATACTTACATTCTTCTACTACCGTGCTTGAAAGTGCAATGGGAGTTGCGTCAACATTGGGAGGATCCAGCTGGTGAAAGAAACTGCATAGTTAAGGGGCGGGGAGCGACGCAGGACCGGCTATTTTTGAGTCCCATTTGCAGCGTACACTTGATGATGCTCTAAGCTTAAAGCTTCTCCACTCTTCCTCCCCAAGTGGGACACGCCACACAAGGTTTGCAGCACCCCAACTTGTTTGCAATGAGCAGGTCCGAGCTGGAGAGCCACCATTTCTTGCCACACACAAATGCCAAGTGCAATAGTGGGGCTGTTGCCTTGTGTTTGCACAAACTTTCTTTGTCAAACTCGCTCTGAATTTGTCTCTTGTGATTCCCTCTGACAGCTATTGAATCCTGGAGCTAGCCAGAAGCGAGAATCTAGCTCACTAGAATTTGCAAAACACACTAGATTTTGGTGTCTCGGAAGGGGAGCTTGGCAAGGCCTAGGAGATTTTACAATTTTGCAACTCAGCGGTGGACCTCTGTTGGGCCAGGTTGAGCTAGGGCCCAATATTTCCCCGTTTGAAGAGGAAGAGTGGAGATGCTCTTACATCTCACTTCCTAAGAGCAGCAGCAATGGTTGCGCTATGTAGGACCTCTAACAATAAAATGAAAGTGACAAATAAAAAAAAAGAAAAGAAAAGAAAAAACTAGGGACTCAATGGGAATGGTAAGCAGGTGAGTGCTTGTGGTTAGGGTGCATGCCAATAATGAAACACCATATTCATTAACCCCTAAAGGACCACTTGTCTCTACGGGGGACAAATGAGATTTCAGGCATGTACTTATGGCTAAACTACTTTGAGTAATTTTTTGAAACTTTTATGGAAGATGGAGATGGAATTCAAAGATCTGTGTGGGCATCTAAATTTTCCTCATTCTGAAATTTATTGAAGAAGTTAAAAATGAATTGATGAGAATTTTTGTTTGGCAGGCAACCCAGAATTTTCTTTAAAAATTGCATTTTTTAAAAATAAAAAATTTGAGGTTAGTTCTTTAGACTTATGTATATGTAGGAAGCTTTGATTCATTCAATCCTAATTGATGAGATAAAAGTTATGAGAAGTTTTAATTTGCGGGTAGATGTGGAAAATCTCAAAACTATGCCTACACGCAAACAAAAACTTCTCATAACTTTCATCTCATCAATTAGAATTGAATGATTCAAAGCTTCCCACATGTACGTAACTCTAAAGAACTAACCTCAAATTTTTATTTTTAAAAAATGCAATTTTTAAAGAAAATTCTGGGTTGCCTGCCAAACAAAAATTCTCATCAATTCATTTTTAACTTCTTCAATAAATTTCAGAATGAGGAAAATTTAGATGCCCACACAAATCTTTGAATTCCATCTCCACCTTCCATAAAAGATTCTAAAAATTACACAAAGTAGTTTAGCCATAAGTACATGCTCAAAATCCCATTTGTCCCCCATAGGGACAAGTGGTCCTTTACGGATTAAATTGGGTAAAAGGGAGGTACCTTTTTGTACTCCACCTTAAACGCAAAAAATTATCTTAAATCATATTCAAAGGTATCAAATTCTGTCTGAGCCATTAAAAAAATTTCCCTCACAAATTCCTCCTCTCAAGTGAGGGCACGTATACCCAAAAAAGAGCTGCAAGCTCATCAATTTTAGGTGATCACCTGAAACATTCAGAAATTCCAAAATGTACTCTTTTTCCCAATTCAACAAATATGGGCTTAAGAGCTTTGAAGTGGCATTTTGCAAGTTGTTATTGCACAAGTCAAATGAAGCAAAAAGGTTTGGTCAATAACACCATGGCAACTATTGAGCCTATTCAAGAAAAAAAGAGGAAGAACTATTAGTCTCACTCAAAACTCCTTGTAGTCTCACACCCTCACTTTGGACGGCCTCAACCTTGTATCAAGAACTAAATTAGCTTTTTGTGTGAGCTTGTAACACAATATTCATTAATTTGGGAAACGGCAATTCCCAATTTATATGTCTTCTTAATTTGAAACTCTCATCTTAATCTTGTTTGGCACACATGTGAGAAAACAACTGATACTTTACAGATACTTTACAAATGACAGATGTCTAGATCTGAATTAGTCACAAAGAAGTGGAAATAAAATGGTCATGGCATGAAATGAAAATGTGGCCAAAAGTCCCAAAATGTGCTGGAATTCCCAAATTAATGAATATCGTGTTTTGTTGTGTCAACCCCGCATGCCAACAAGTTCCTCACTTAGTAGAAGGACAATTGGGTCCCTCCCATCTAAATAAATCCAACACTCTATCCACAAGAACCTACTAATGCAACCTATAATCTTTTTATAATTCTCGTATGCAATCTTATCATTGAGGCTACTCTAACATTGCAATTGGCATTTCCATCTACAAGAAAATTCCAACTTGTTGAATTGCAGCATGTAAAAGGAAATACTTGGAAAGCCTTGAATATTTTAAGCAAACAAATTGGAGAAATTTGGCTTTAGGAGTGAGTCTCTATTTTTGTTTAACATTTAATTCTTAAATAAAATCTCACATTCTTAACACCAAAATTTTTTAAAAATTTGACAATACAAACATTTATAAGTGAACTAGCACTCACTACAAGGACATACTGTAGATTAAGTCACAATCTTTATCAACTTTTTGTAGATTTGACCATGGTTTCCTTGTAGTGACTTTAGATAGAATGTGTAACATTAAGACCTCATTTTCAACTCTGAATCAATTGGACTATGAGAGTTTACTGGGACTTGGGACGTAATGTGAATCACCCTTATTTCATGAGCATACTGTGATATTAGACAGGGAGTCCAGCCAATTCAGCAGTTCTTCTGTGGAGTCAATGTCACTGTACTTTCACAAGTGCTTGGGTCTAGGTTCAAGTCTTAGGGTAATTTAACGAAGTAAACGCAAGTTTTCTAGAAAAAAAAAACTCATGTTTATTGGACATCGTCAAGAATTGTGCTATAGCGACCAAAATGCAAAACCAAATCCGGAAAACTTTGACCAACCATATTCTCCAAGCAATTCTCCAAGCAAAATAAAAGAGTGAGTGAAGAAAAGAAACAGCGATGTGAACTTGAAAGAGGAAAACAATTGCAAAAACTTGGAAAACCTGATGGGACTGATAGTATTTTCTCATTAGTTGGTATGTCTCACAAAGGCCAAGAGTACCTTACGGTTTCCATTTTTTTTGGTGAGAGTCTACTTTCTACAACAACTCTACTTAACTCTTAAATGCCCAAGACATCAAATTTTGGTGTTCAAATTTTTAGGAAATTTTGAAACCCTGTTGAAGGCATAGCTTTTATTGTTTTAAAGTTTTTTTTTTGAGAAGTTGCGGATTGAAGTTAGCTTTAGCATTTAGTTTTAGTTTCTTCCATACTTTATTCCAATTTTTTAAATGGAAGCCAAATTGCAAGCATACTTTTTGTGTCATTAATAGTGTCATGAATAGTGTCATGAATAGTGTCAAAGAGCCTATGACAAGTTGCCACATTGAAAAGCTGAGTAGCAAGTTGAAAATAAAGTGAAGATTTCCCTTGGGCACTCCCTTTGGCAGTGAGGGCCCTTTCATTGAAATTTTGTCATCTAACAAAATCTAAAAGTACTTTTGGACTAATTTCACATGGAATGTCTTTTTTTTATAGAAATCATAATTCATTCCTTATTGAATTTTCATTCATTCATAATGATTTTTGGTCAATACTTGAAGTTGAAAAAATCCTTTATATTAGGCAGTCGTACTTTGACAATTGCATTGCAAGCCCATTTGTGAAATGTGATCATAGATTTGGAAGGGGGGACATTAGTTGTCAAGTAACAACAACAAACACTAAAGTATCTTAAGTGGTTGCTTCCCAATTTTGTATCCAAAAATTGTTAATTTGCATTAGAAGTTTTGGGCATCTCCAAAAAGCAAAAAATTCCATACTCACCCACATTCAATCACAAATACCTTAAAATACGCTTGATTGTTTTGGATTTATGAAATTTTTGAATTAAAAAAATGTCAACTCATAGTGTAGATCAATACAAAGGCATTCAATAGGTGCACCTCTCAACCTTCTTCTAAAAATAGATCCAAAATCATTCTCCAAAGGCTCCATCATATTGTAATTACATTGAATCACATTCAATAGATAAACTCATCCTTAATATTGCTTTTAGGGAATTGATATGTGCACATTGGGGGTTGATATTTGCACACTGCCTGGGAATTAAACTATATATTTTGACCATCAAAAAGCTGAATTTGAGAAATTTGAATTTAGATTTGGACTAAGAGATCATAGTTTACTCCAGAACCATAAAAAGAAGTTGCAATTCAAGACCACCCATTGAAACAACTTAGCTAGGGGAAAAAGTATTACTTTTATTTTTGTTTGCAAAAAAATATAAGTTTCTTCATTTAGTGTTGTTCATTTACAACCTTTTTTTATGGTTCTAGAGTAAACCACGGTCTCTAAGTCTAAATCTGAATTCCAATTTCTCAAATTTAACTTTTCAATGGTAAAAATCTATAATTTACCTCCCAGAGGTGTGCAAATATCAACCTCGGCGTGCACAGATCAATTCCCTATTTTTATCATAGGAATATTTTGTAAAAATAATACTAAATATCAATACCATCAAGCAGGGATTAGGTACATTGAATATTCTAGTTTGTGGATCCAAGGGGTGGAAACGTTAGATTTTCCTACAAATAAGGAAAAAGGTGAAAAAACGAATTTAAAATTGGAGTTTCCACAAATGTCCACAAACTAGTATGTCTCAAATTAGATTATTAGTCCCAAATGCAATTTTTGTAATTAGCCTAATCGACAAACTGAAGATACTACTAAATGCTTGTGCTAGAAATATATATTTAACCCCTAAAGGCTCTTGACTATGTTCTCATCAAAACTGCCCTAAAACTATCATTTGTGGTACAAGTATCAGATTTTAGATAAAAATTCTATTTGGACACATCTAATCATAAGATCTTGTAGTACACTAGTATTCAAATATGTGGAAAAAAATTTAGAGATTTTTGCCATGTGGATGGTTAGGTGATTGAGTTTGAATTGACAAAAAGTTGTTTTTTGTCCCTGCAAAAATTTGGGCAGCTGCACTTCACAAGGTCATATTTGTATGAAAAAAGTTTCAAAATGGTTGTAATTATTATTTTTAATTCTTCAAGGCAAGCCAGGTGCACACTTGAAAAATTTCAAATCATTTGAAAATGTATAACACATAGGAAAAACATAGTAAGTAAAAAGATGTAGAGAATGATACAAAACACTAAATTTTTAAGAATTTAATTATGAAAAACAAAAATTCCAATTCCAATGGTCAAAATATTCTAATAAACAATCTACATACTTGGGCTTTACTTTTTTTTCCAAAATAGTAAAAATTGAGTAAAACATAGGACTTAAAAGTTTTTTTTAGAGTAGGGAATCCATAACTGCTTGCAAACAGAATCTCCTCACAACTTTCATCTCCTTGATGAAAATTGAAGGATTCAAAGCTTCCCAAGGATATACATATCTAAAGAACCTATTTCAAAAAACAAAATTCAAAAAATGTAATTTTTAAAAAAGTTTTTTGAGCTGCCTGGGCTGCCCCTAGAATAAAGAAAACTACATATCATGCAATAACTTTTGAACCATGAAGTCAAAAGTTATGAAATTTGTTGGGCCTTAAAGCTACTCCTTGGACACATCATGTGTGAAAATTTCAAAGAAAAAAATGAAAAATCTATTTGTATTGAGCTGCCCAAAATTGCTATTTTGCCAAAAAAACACTGTTTGGGCCTTTTAGGGGTTAATATTATGTTATTTTTGTAACACTAAAAGTGTTTTGAAATAAGATTTTCTTAATTTAGGTTGCTATGCGCTACGAGTTAAGAACATTTTGCAATTGGGGCTGCTTGAATTCCTAACTTCTCATTGATTGATTTAATAAAAAAGTACCCCAAGACCTTTACACAACGGGAGGCAAGGTCAAAATTTTAGAACACATCTTATAGTTTAGTAGAAAAGTTTTGACAAGGCTTAAACTTCAAGGATTGGGTCTGTACCCAAACTAGAAGGTGAATTCATAACCCTGGGGCCATTGTCATGTTTTACCAGAATATAATTATTTGACTGAAAAAAAATCATTTAGGACAGTCAACATTTTAGGATGTAAGAGCAATATTAACAAGTCTACAACGCCATATTTGTTAATCTGGGAAGAAACCCTGATTTTTGGAGTTTAACCCCAAAAGGCCCAAGTGGTCCCATTGGGGCCAAGTGGGGTTTTGGGCATGTACCTATAGCTATACTATTTTATGTAATTTTTTGAAACCTTTATTGAAGGTGGGCAATTCAAAGGTCTACGTGGGCATCTAAGTTTTTCTTCATTATGACACTTATTGAAGAAGTTATGCATGAATAACTGAAAAACAAGGAAGAAGCGGGCAACCCAAAAAAAAGTTTGTGTTTTTTTAAACAAAAATCTGAAATTGGTTCTTTAGATTTTTATGTAATTGGAAAGCTTTGAATCATTCCATTTTGATTGATGAGATGAAAGTTATGAGAAGATTTAGTTTGCGGGTAGGTATGGGACTCCCAAACCTCCATTCTTTCTGCTCCTTGTAAAATTTGTTGCTTTATTTTTTTGAGCTCTTTGTATTTTTATTTTTTTGACTTTTTTTTTTCCAAGTTGTAGTAGACTAATATTCCTTGGTTTTGACCATTTCAAACAAAGTAATTCAGATTTCTGAATTTTACATAAATTCTCCAATTTTGCCTAGTGTATATGCCATTTTCATGGCCTTATAGCATTGCAGGATTTTACAAAGTATGATTCACAACTCCAGTTCATTTGAAAATTCTCGCATACATACCTAACTTGGTTTTCTACATGGGAAAAAAAACCTCAAATTTGCGTAGAGTCATTTTTTTAATATAGGAGTGGTCAAAGGCTTCTAAAATTTTTGGGCAACAAGGAAATAAACTTTTTTATTCACTTCAGATATCAATATCGCACTCCTTTACATCTAAAATGAGATGATTTTTTTCCCACAAGTACCTCCCATAGTCTAGGGTAAGATTTTATGGTTGGATTTTTGAAAAAAAGATTTTTCCTACCATTTTACTTATTCCCCCAAAAGTGGCAGTTTTCAGTGACTTTCACAGAAAAAAGGGCTTGGGCCTTTAGGGGTTAAGGTAACCACCTTAACCCCTCACCGCCTAAGGGGACCAAAACTGTCCATCCTGCATTTTCATTTGGAATTTTTTTACTTTTCTTGAAGATTCATTTTAGCGGTTATTTTTTTTAATTATTCTTACTGAAGTCTTTTTTTAGTATCAAAAATTCAATTTTGAAAATGAATAACTATGATTTTTCTATTCAAGATTTTGTGCAAGGGTGTCCACTGCAAATCTTCACATTCTAGTGTTGAGAGCTCTTGGAAATGAGCCTAAAGTACACTAGAACTTGGAGAATCAGTCAGATTAGAAACTTAATTTAAAAAGTTGTAAAGTAGATTTTAAGAAGCTGTAAATTGATTAGGGTTATAAATTTTGTACTTTGCATCTTCATTTTTTTTTGATATCCTTAATTTTAAATTTGAAATGTGAAAAGAGGATTGAAAGACTTCAAACCACTTTCACAGTTTCAACACCCACATGATCAAATCTTATAATCTTTCAATCCATAAGTGATATTGTTGTGTTTTCTTTTCCTATGTGATCTCTAACACGTCTAGTTCAAATTTGTACGGTTACAGTTTTTTCTAAAATGATGCAACTTATCAAAATGTTGCTATTCTATTCATCCAAGAGCAGATTGTGAGATAGTCAAGAACGTCTGTGGGCGGTGAGGGGTTAAACCAAGCTCTAGATGTAAGGTGAGTACAACTTGGGAATCTGGTTTTCCCAATTTAATGAATATGGCGTTCTACTCTCTTCACGTTGTGTCTTACCATTTCTAGCATGTGTTTAGCAAGGGCCCTTCAAGGCACAATTCAGCACCATTCATTTTAAGTTTAATGCACTTTATCTTCTACTTTCCTTAATAAGTGGTCAAATGATTATTTATGGGATGTGTTGAAGTGCAAGGCCACCTCATTGAAGAACATGGATGGAGATCAAGGAGCTTGAGGGCTGTCCAAAACAGATGAAAAACTTTGAAAGAGCCCACACCTGTGGAGATGCCCTAATACTACTTTGCACATCCCACTAAAATTTAAGAATTTGACTAGCAACAGTTAGAACAACACTACACGTTACATCCCACATCCCATGTTTCAATTAACTACATTTTGTTTCCATGACAACACTTTTTGAAGATTTTGACCCCAAAGTTTTAACACCAAAGAAAATAAGACCTCACTCAAGATTTGGGTTGATCATTTTGTCAAATCCAACTTTCAACCCAAGGCCCCAAATCCCACCAATATTTTTTGTATTAAATTTTCATAGCTTCTTTCAATACTCCTTTTTGCTTTTAATAACCCTTGAGGTATGACGTGGAGGTGGGACTTGCAGACATAGGACGTGGGACGTAGTCTGCACCGCTCCCTTGGAGAACACCGGTGTGCGGTACACCTAGCCGCAATCAGGGAGCTGTACCTTGGAAAATGGAGCAACAGATTTTGCTTTAAATCACACCGTATCTTTTATAAAGAGAAAAGACGGCGAAGTAGAAGAAGAAAAGGAATGATTCCGAAGCAGCTGCAAGGAGAATGATTCGTCTGCTGCAGACGAGAGCGCAGTTGCGTAATGGTGAGCACCTCCGGAGTCCAATTAAGAAACGCCGTCCGAGTAGACGTGATCACCACCAATAAACCAGGGGTGGGGGGACCGTATTCACCGTAATGAAGACTCTTCACCCTCCGGAGAATGAATAATTCTCCTTCTTCTGTACAATCACTGCAACGCATGCAGCCCTCCGCCCCAATATCCCCATGTAAAACGGGGAATCATGCTCCACAAAATTCCTTCCTTGCTTCCCTGCCAGTGCCAGTGCCAGCCCAGGTTCTACATCTAGCCTCGAGAGTCTACAAAAGTGGCTAGAAAATCCGCACTTCCATGAGTCCCAATCAGCCTTAAAATCTGATTTTTCTTTGGTCGCGCAACAGGCACCCAACTATGCAAGCAGGTAAGAGAAATTTGGACAGAAATGGTTAGAATTCATGACTTGTGCACATTCATCCATAACATATGCTAATTTTAGTAGCTTTCATTCAAATTTTGGCAAATGTCGTGCATGCTTGCGGAGGGATTTGGCTATTTTGTCCATTTTCTCACGTGATTTTTCTAGTGTTACGGGAGCCAATGTGAAAAAGAGGTAAGCTTTAGGCAAAAATTTGCCTAGATTTTAAAGGCGGGTCCCATGACTCCCATCTTGTTATTTCCAAAGTTACTAGTAACTTACCACCTATCAGAGGAACTTGTACGCTGAATATTGTATTTAGGTTGCCTTGACAATTAGGTCGCCTTACCCTAGTGAGTTACCTTATGACTCATCACTTGGTCACTTGGAAGCCTATGCAACTCACTAAATATTTAAATTTCACATGGTTTATGACTTAGAAATCACTAGTTTGTCTTTTTTCAGCTTCATTGTTGTTGATAGACCCTCTAAAAATGGTTTGCTACAGCAATTTTTGATGAAAAATACTGTAGCAACGATAAATATTTAAAAAGTGAAAAATGTCGAGAAATTAGTGCGGGGCAACCTAAACGCAATATCCAGTGTAGAAGCGGGGCGAGGAGTGAATTGGCAGTCCTGCTCTTCGGAGTTCCGACTACGGGATCGGTGGCGTCCAAATTTGCACTTTCTGTTGATCGGAGGGATCGCGAGGTTCAGCAAAAGCAAAGGATTACACACCAACGACCGAGTGCCACGATTGCCTTGAGAAGCGGAACTGGACAAATGAGGAGCATGTTGCGCTTGCCTGGAGTAAGGCCCGGTCCAGACTAGCGACGGGCAGAGACACTGAAATCGGCACCATGTCATGTGTTTTGTGCAATAGAAATTTTTTTGTATAATTATGTGTCATACAAGAGTGTATCTCTATTGGATAAGTTTGGTATTGCCCTTGGAGCAAGTCTTAAAACTTCACTATCTTGGTCGCTGATGTGACTATATTGGTTGGTGAAAATGAATGTAAAAGTACGGACAAACCCTCAGTTTGAATGCTGCAAGTCCACAATGGTTGAAACCCAAATTTCATCCAATCACGTTCAAGAATTTTTTGGCCGGTTGCTAGTCTGAACCAAGCCTAAGAGCATCTCTACCAAGCCTCTACACCAAATATTGCATTTAGGTTGCCTTACCCCGGTAAGTTATCTCATGACTTATCACTTGGCCACTTGGAAGAGCAAGCAACTGTATAAATACTTGGATTGCACATGGTTTATGACTTGGAAACTGCTATTTTGACTCTTTTGTTGAAGGGCCCTTTAAAAACCGTTTATTTGCAATGGTTTTGATGAAAATTATTGTAGAAATAAAAAATACTTATATAGTGTGAAATGTTGAGAAATTTGTGTGTTGCAACTTAAATGCAATATTCAGTGTAGTTCTTCATTGGAGGGAAACACCATGTCCCTTGTTTCCCGTGTTCAAGTGTAATTTCCTCCACCCATACAAATAAGTAGAATAGTGTTCAACTAATAACCAGCCTCCTTGTTTAAAAATATATATATAGGTTTTCC
Source organism: Ulota crispa (assembly GCA_963920765.1). Taxonomy (NCBI): domain Eukaryota; kingdom Viridiplantae; phylum Streptophyta; class Bryopsida; order Orthotrichales; family Orthotrichaceae; genus Ulota; species Ulota crispa. The sequence goes on from OY987242.1 coordinate 30,043,440, forward strand.
ATCACTACTTACTCAACCTAGTAATTGATAAAAAATACAAAACAATGTTTAGACGGAAGTTGTTGTGCACTAGGAAAATACAAGTTTTGCAATGAAGGACATAGTATCTTGACAAGTCTAAGCATTGACTGCTCTATTTTCATTCAGAAGTGTCCCTAACACAACACTTTGCAACACAACACTTTGCAGGATAAGTGGAAATGATCAAAGGGAGTCCTTCCAAGTGAGGGGTGGGGGTGAAGCTCACCAATAATTGATAAAATGGAGCTCCAACAAAACAATGACAACCGATTATTGGTGAGCTCCACCGCCACCCCCACCCCCACCCCCACCCCCCTCACATGGAAAAGATGCCATAAGAAGTAAATAGCTAAGGTAGAAGGCTCAAAAACTGTCTAGGCTCTAAAATTGCTCACCCTACAAAATGTTCTCACTCTGTACATGTATTTTTTCATAAATTTCCAAAATGTACAAGTGATGTACATTTGAAGAAGTGAGCGGTTATAGAGCCCTATGCCACTTCAACTTCAAAATTTCATAACTAATTTTACAAAACTCCAAAAAATATGAAAACAACTTAAATTAGATGTCAATTCTTTTTGTTTGTCTTTCAAAGAAATTTACTGAAAAATATTTCAAGAAGTTCTACCTCCCAAAATTCAGTTTCAGCCCTTAGATGGTCGGTTTTCGAGCCTTCTACCTTAGTCGTCTGCAAATGGTTTGAGTCACAAGTCCTCTCAAGGACTCTCCAGGCAGACAAAGACGTCAGAGTTGCAGGGGGCGGAGGGCTACACCGATGCTTGTCATTTCTATCGAACACACTGCTCATCAGTCACGGTAGCAGCTGCTTTCAGAAGCATCTAAAGAACATTTCAAACTTACCGTACCTCCTCGAGGTAAGCTCCGGCGTTCCTACTTCCGATGTTTTGTGGGACAGTGTACCACTCTACAGTGGTATTGACCTCATATGATATAAGCCTATAAGAGCATCTCCACCGTTGCAGTTCAAACTTGGCACTCCTCGAAATTGAAATTGAATTTAATTTGGAAGGATCCTTAACCCCTAAATGCCCAAGCCCTCTCCCTCTCTGAGCTTCTTAGACTTTCTATGAAACTAAACAATCGATCAACTTCTTCATGAATTCCATCAAGTTTTTTTCAATTGTAATTGTACGAATTTAAATTAAACATGTTAGAGGTCTAACATTACATGGAAAAAGAAAACACAACAGTATCACTTATAGTTTGAAAGATTTTAATGTTTGAACATGAGGGTGTTAAAACTGCAAAAGTGACTTAAAGTCTTCCAATCCTCGTTTCACATGTCAAATCCAAAAAGTTGGTCACCATAAAAATATGAGGTTTAAGGTCATTACATGCCTAACTCAAATCAATTTATGGTTTTGAAATTCTACTCCTACATTATTTTTAAATGGATTTCTAATGTGGATTTTTCTCCAAGCTCTAGTGTATTTGAGGCTCATTTTCAAGATGTTCCAAAACTAGAAAACTCAAGATTGCAGTGGACACCCTTGTACAAAATCTCAAGTAGAAAAATCCTCAACTTTCATATTCAAAATCAGATTTTTGATGTTGAAAGTAGACTTCAAAACAAACTTATATTGAAAATAAAAAATTGAAAATAATAATTTGATGAGGTTTTATCCATCTTCAAAGTTTCCCCGCAACCCAAATCTGGTCGGTTGGGCATTTAGGGGTTAACCCCTCAAGGATAAACCTGTTTTTCTACCAAAATCACTAAAAATTGCCACTTTTAGAAGGTTTAGAAAAAAGGGATTTTATATTTTGTTTATGGTAAATTCAACTATAGGATCTTGCCTCAGACTAGAAAAAACTCGATATTTGTTAATTTGGGAAAAATAGGTGTCCTACTTTGCATTCCACTTGAAACCCAAAAGTTACTTTAAACCAGATTAGAAGGTATCAGATTTAGTCTAAGCCAGTAAGATTTTTTCCCTTGCAAATTCCTCCTCTCAAATGAGGACACATGCAAATTTTAGGAGGCCACCTAAAACCTTCATACAAAATTCTGAAAGTCCCAAAATGTACAATTTTTCCCAAATTAATGAATATCAGGTTAAGAGGTATTTGTGGAAAAAAATCAGCTCATTCCAAATGAAGAAGAGTGAGATATTTACATCCAAAGTGAAAGGAAAGGTTTTTTCCATGCTGCCCAAAATTTTCAGAAGCCTTTGACCAATCTTATAACAAAAAAATTTCTCTATCCAAAGTTGCGCTTTATTTTTTTCATGAAGGAATTCAAGTTAGGTATGTGTGGGAGAATTTTCAAATCAATTGGAACTATGCAACACATGGGAAAAAATAGAAAGTAAAAAGAAGTAGAGTATGAGTCAAAACACTAAATTGTTAAGAATTTAATTGTGGAAATGAAAAATGCTAATCCCAACAGTGATAATGTTGTGATCAACAATCTACTTCCTTGGGGGTTTTTTATTTTCCAAAATATTGAAAATTGAGTAAAATAAAGGACTTCAAAGTTTATTTTAGAGTAGAGATTCCACAATTGCCTGCAAACAAAAACTCCTCATAACTTTCATGTCATTGATTGCAATTGAATGATTCAAAGCTTCTCATGAATAAAAAAATCTAAAGAACCAATTTCAAATTTGTATTTTTTTTATAAAAAAATAAATAAAGAAGTTTTTGGGCTGCCCGGATGGGCAGTCCTCTTCAAGTTTTCATAAATTCATGCATATCTTCTTCATCAAACCTTGGAATGAAGAAAAAATTAGATGCCCACATAGATCTTTGAATTCCCCACCTTCCATAAAACTTTCAAAAAATGACACAAAGTAGTTTTGCCATAGGTACATGCCCGATGTCCAACTTGTCCCCCAAAGGGACAATGGTCCTTTTGAGGTTAAGTCTTAATCCCTAAAGGTCCAAGTGGCCCCTTGGGGTCAAGTGGGGTTTTGGGCATGTACTTATAGCTAATCTACTTTGTGTGATTGTCTAAGTTTTTTATGAAAGATGGGGAATTCAAAGATTTGCGTGGGCATCTAATTTTCTCCTCATCTTGACATTTTTTGAAGAAGTCATGCATGAATTTATAAAAAACAAGGGAGGGTGAATAGCCCAAAAACCTTTTTTAAAATGGCTTTTTTTAAAATAAAAATATGAAATTGGTTTTTTAGACTTATATATATGTGGAAAGCTTTGAATCATTCAGTTTTTTTTTATGAGTGAGAAGTTTTAGTTTGCAGGTATGGGACTCCCAAACCTCCATTCCTTTTGCTCCTTGTAAAATTTGGTGCTTTATTATTTTGAGCTCTTTGTGTATTTGTATTTTGACTCTTATTTTCCTCTAGGTTGTAGTAGACTAAGATTCTTGGGTTTTTACCATTTTGATTAAAGTAATTCAGATTTTTGAATTTTACATAAATTCTCCAATTTTGCCTAGTGTAAATGTAAATTTTATGGCCTTATGGCATTGCAAGATTTTACAAAGTATGATTCACACTTCCAATTCATTTGAAAATTCTCCCACACTTACTTAACTTGATCTTCTACATGGGAAAAATAAACCTCAACTTTGTATAGAGCAATTCTTTTGATATAGGAGCAATTAACCCCTAAATCCCTAAGTGTCCCCTCTAGAGACAAATGGAATTTTGGGCAGGTACCTATAGCCTCAATTTTTGTCCTAATTTTTTGAAACTCTTTTTGAAGATAGAAAAACACATTAGCTTTTGGGGAATATAACTTTTATTCCAATCTATGCCTAAAAGCAAAAGTTATGCCTAGATAAGCAAAAATTTACGAAGATCCGACAAAAATTATTTTTTTACAAAAACTTTTTTTTCTTTTTCTGATTTTTTTTTTCTTATAGGTTATAGTATTTTCTACATTAGAAGCTTTGATTCATTCCATTTGGACTAGTTATGAGAAAGTTATGGACAATCTTTATTTTTTGGGCACCTCAAGCATCTTCTTGAAAAAATAACTTGTAAACTTCATTTTTGAATGTAATTTTAACATTTTTTCAAAAAAATTGCTGGAAAGGGTAAAGTTTGCTTTCTAGAACAATTTTTTTATTGGGATTATTGCACATCAATTCCATGGCAGGATTATTAACAATATAAGATTTTGTTCAGTCTCATACCTTCTTCTACCTAATGTTTTATTTAAGAATGAAAATCATGTATTTTTTGTTTTGATTTTTTTCCAAAGATTCTCAACTTAACTTCCCACCATGAAAAAATAAACCCCAAAATTTTGTGGTGCAAAAAATTTAAGTTGAAAAAGTTCAAAGTCAAATAATCTAGTCATGCAAGGTGCAAATTTTTTTGTTTTTGACACTTAAAACTCAAATAACTTGCAAACTGTGATGTCAAAGTTTTTGAATTTTTGTTTCCTCATTCCTACACTGGTCTAGTATAAGATCCTATAGTTAGATAGGCAAAAAGACTAATTTCAAATATTTTACTCTTTGCAATAGAAATGGTAATTTTGAGTGTCTTTTTACAAAATAAAGGCCTCAGAAATTTAGGGGTTAAAGGCTTTTGAAATTTTTGGGCAGCAAGGGAAAAGACTTGTTTTTTTCACTTCAGATGTCAATATCTCACCTCTCTACACCTAGAATGAGCTGATATTTTTCCCACAAGTACCTCCCAAAGTCAAGGGCAAGACCTTCCAATTGGATTTCCAAAAAAACTTATTTTCCTACATTTCTACTCATTCCCCCAAAATTGGCAATTTTCAATGATTTTCACAAAAAAAAGTCTCGGGCCTTTAGAAGTTAATCCTTCACCAAGGGAAATAGTGGATGAAAGTTACTAAACTTTGGATGATAAATGATTTCAAGGGCCGTTGCTTTACAAGCTCAATCTAAGTTTCAAGAAAACTTTTTGAGGGGCCCAAGCATTTATCATCCATGTATTACATTTGAGAGGCTCTAAGTACGTGTGAGTGCGGATGCTCTAAGGAAGTGGACTCTCATTAGATTGTAATTGTTAGTACCTCTTTGCCTCATGTGGATAGACTGTACAGTGCCCCTCAATATGTTTACGTTTGGGCTCATTTTGCCCCTCAAAGAAATTTGGTTAAAATAGTGTATAATTTGCATTTTAAAACTTGAATCATGGTTTTATAATTCTTATGCACTCCCAATCCAGCATACCAAATTTTAGTTCCAAAAAATCAAAACCCCATTTTTGATGAATTGTTTTGTATTTAAATCACAATTTTACATGAAAATTAATTGAAGAAAATTGGTGATGAATTTTTGAGATTTGATTGCATGGGTATATAAGAAACATCCACATACACCATTTTCATGTTGAGAAAATATCAATAAATAACACAAACATGATCTACAAAGAAATCAATGTCAAATCAACATGGGGTGTGGTTGGACCACAATTTGTAAAATAGATATTTCTTTATTTTAGTCATATTTTGCTATTTGACTTATATGCTATGAATAAGTTTGTACCAATGAGCATGACAGTATGTTCACTTAACCCAAAACCAATTAAAAAATAGAGATATTTATTTTACAAATTGTGGTCCAACCACATGCCACATTGATTTGACATTGATTTCTTTGTAGATCATGTTTGTGTTACTTATTGATATTTTCTCAACATGAAAAGGGTGTATATGGATGTTTCCCACATACCCATGCAATCAAATCTCACAAATTCATCATCAATGTTTTTCAATCAATTTTCTTGTAAAACCATGAATTTTGAACAAAATTACTGACCAAAAATGGAGTTTTGATTTTTAGGAATCCAAACTTGGTATGCTTGATGGGGATCACATACAAATCAAGTTAATGTGATTCAAATCAACAAAACAATAATTGCATTCCGTATGATGCAAAGTTTGCTTGGTTGGAAAAACAAAGTGACACAAATTTATGAGAGAGTATTGTATTGTACAATTTCCAAAAGAAAGTATAAGTAAGTTTTTTTTTTTGCATTCAAAGAAGTTGGTGTAACAAAGAATATAATTGGCATTTGGTCCTCATATGTTTTGAATTTGATCCTTGTGCAATCCTAGCCAAGCATACCAAATTCAGCTACTGATAACCAAAATTCTATTTTTGATTAATCATTTTAATTAAAATTCAAGATTTTACATAATTACTGATTAACCCCTAAAGGACCAAGCCATTTTTTCTGTGAAAAATGCAAAAAAACACCACTTTTGGAGGAGCAAGTGGAATGGTAGGAATTTAAAAAAAAAAATCCAACTATAGCTTGGGGGGTCACACCCCTTTATGATTGGATACCACTTGCAATAATGGGATAATTAAATGGGGGGTATTTAGATTTTTTAAGGTAATTTTTCCTCCCTTTCTTTAGATAAAAAGCTACTTTAGTGTATTTTAGGGGACCTTATACTTACTTCTAAATGGTTATATGACCTAATTTTTCAAACCCTATTTTTTTTACAAACACAAAAGTATCATAAGACAAAATTATGTGTATACAATGCGTTTATAGAAGACTTTGGCTTGCAAGAAAATAGCGTAAGAATTCTAACACATAGCAAGTTCCTCAAACCATACTTACAAAGCACCCTCCCAAAACCACAACTCATTCCTAAAAGTTCAGATTACCCTCAACCACATGCATATTCAAGAAATGGCAAACCACAAGCTTTGAAGCACTGAATCCTAAAATGGAGAAGAAAAGAGGAAAGGAAGAAAACTAGGCAGAGGACAGCTAGTAAGTTTGAACGTGAACCCAAGCTCTTATTGTCAAGGACTGTAGAAAGAACGGAGCAATAACGCCAACGTCCACCACTGTCATTGGCAGAAGAAGATAAGTAATCCAAACTTGAATGGACCAACAAAAAAAACAAATTCAACCTTGAATGCAAACTCCACAAAGCTCGCACTCCCGCACTTGCAAGTACAGCATTGTGAGGAAATTTTGTAAGGAGGATGAAAAGCTTCAATTGCACAGCACCCTCGCTGCCACTTTCAAGGCGCTCAGATAATCTAGGGAGAGAAAATTTGCAAAAAGCAAAAAGCAAAAAGCAATCTCAAATATGAGAATCCTAAGTGCCAACAAGAGCAACGATAAGATTAGCATAACAAAGTGTAAAGAAGCCAACGTGTAAAGAATCCAATGTGCTCGCCAGTACAAACCCTACTCTTGAGATTCCACAACAATGCCAGCCTTTGCCAGCACGCTTGACCCTTTTTCAAGTACCCTACAGCTTGTTGCTAAACCCTAAATTGTTACAACCTAAAACCTGGACAGAAAAAACCATTTTTCATCCATATTGCTCATGAACTCTAAACCCTACACTCATCCTACTAAACTCTTTTAGGATAATCCTATAATTCTCACCTTTTTTTTTCTACAATATTCTAAAATGGAGGATTATATACCACCCTATTTTACATATAATGAAGCAAGACATATTTTTCGAATGCTATGTTAAATCTAAAAAATATACAAAATTTATCTCCAATGAATAAAATTGACCCTATTTTTTATCTCACGTAGTTTACTAAAAATTGGAGAGTGACCTCCCCAAGAACCGTAAGATCTTACAATAAACTACAAGAGGTACACGTGGTAAAAAAATGAGCTCAATCTAGAGAAAAGTGAGTGAGAAATTTACTTCCAAAGTGAGGAAAAGAGCTTTTTTTTCTTGCTGCCCAGAAATTTCAAAAGACTCTGACCACTCTTAGAGCAAAATAATTACTCTACGCAAAGTTGTGCTTTATTTTATTCATGTAGGGGACCAAGTTAGGTATGTGTGGGAGAATTTTCAAATCAATTGGAACTATACAACACATGGGGGAAATAGTAAGTAAAAAGAAGTAGAGAATGAGTCAAAACATTAAATTGTTAAGAATTTAGTTATTAAATTGAAAAATGCAAATTCCAAGGGTTATTATGTTGTGATAAACAATCTACATCCTTTGATTTTGTTTTTATCCTAAAATAATGAAAATTGAGTAAAATAAAGGACTTCAATATTTATCTTAGAGTAGAGAATCTAGAACTACCCGCAAACAAAAACTCCTCATAACTTTCATCTCATCTATTAGAATTGAATGTTTCAAAAGCTCCCCACGTCTATATAAGTCTAAAGAACCTATTTCAGATTTTTATTTGAAAAAAATGAGATATTTAAAGAAGTTTTGGGTTGCCTGGGGAGCAGTATTTTCCATATTTTCATGCATAACTTCTTCAATAAATTTCAAAATGAAGAAAAAATTAGATGCACACGTAGATCTTTGAATTCCTCACCTTCAATAAAAGTTTCAAAAAATCACGCAAAGTAATTTAGCCATAGGTACATGCCCAAAATCCCAATTGTTCCCTGAGGGGACAACGGTCTTTTAGGGGTTAAAAGCAATTGTGTTGAATTTTTGAGACTTGATTGCATGGATATGTAGGAAACATCCATACACACATCTATCATTTTACCAAACATCTTCAGAAAGTATCAAAATTCCTTCTAAAGAGGTTTTAATGTTAGGGTGATCATGACCAAATTTAATAAAATAGCTCATTCTATTTTTTACTTAGCTTTTGGCAAAGTAAACATATTAAAGTTCTTGCACTTTTTAGTTTTCCCTATTTGATTTACTCATATCTAGATTTAAGTAAATAGTTCAAGGTAAAAGTTTTATCTAATAATCAAATGATCAAATGGATACTTAATAATTTTCAATACAATAAGCAGCTAATTTATTACTTTTAAATTTTATGAAAACAGGTTCTTGTGCTTTTGGGACTTCACCACTTGTTGCTAAAAATATAGGTTTTTTTACTCAAAATATTGGTCATCAATTAGATGTTACTTCTTCTCTAGAGCAACCTCAATGGTGAGGCTGTAACAAAATGCAGTAACAGAGCTTGTAGTGCACTCTTGTATAAACTGCATCTCATTGTGAGTGAGAGCACCCAATGGAGCTTGATAATCTGGGTTCACTAACACATCTCACACGAGAGTTGACACAAGAGTTGACGCACATATTGATAGAATATGTGAAATTCATGGGCCCATTGGTTAAAATTAGAGAAGTGCAAGCTCTCTCACACAAGTTATGACATGGGGTGGAGTAACTCTTAAAATTTGGAGAACAAACATGCTATCTTCTGACATGGAGTGAGGTCTTTGCTTCACTTGGTGGGCACAATAACCAATTGCAAAATACTACTTCAAAGCTCTCTTTTGGTGCACACTCTAAATAGATGTGTTGATTATTGCTTCGTTTAAATCATGTGGTCATACTAAAAAAATCCAACTCATATTTGATGTTGAAAAAATATTTTTCCTTTCTAAATGGAATTTAACGACATTTAACCATCATTGTTGAACAATATTACAAACTCAACCGTTCTTTTCCACAAGAAGTATATCCAAACCTTGATGGAAAAGAAAAATGGTACAGCTTTAAGCATGTAGAAAATATAAAGAAGGAAATTGCACTTATTTAGCTCAATATTTTACAATTGATCTTTTTGCAATTATTGTTGCAAATCGCACTTCGCAATAATGCAGCCACCAAAAAAACAATAAAAGTTTTAAGCAAAAACATGCTAGAACTTTCGTAGTGAAAATCAAATTCTTGGAGAATAATTACAAAGTATGGAAACAAGAAAGGTGCATGCTGAAAGGAGAAGAATTCTTTGTGGTAGTGCAAGAAGGTATTGATTAAAATACAAATTGTTTCAAATAGTTTTAACTGAGTGCAGATAGATGATCCAACTAGGTAGTTGACCAAGCAATTGTGTTTCTATCTACATGTGATCAGGCTCTTGAAATTACTAATTACATCGTTTAGAATAATACGCTTTGTTGAGGGCTTTCCAGTACATACAAAAGAAACTACAAAAGTTAATGTTTTTAAATTCCACTCATTAGGGCATCATCAACCTGGACACATGATCAAGGGCAACAAACAGGCCATTCTTGAATCTATTGTTGTCTTGTCAATTTTGTGCCAATTGCAAATCAATTTTTGCTCATTTCTTATACAGGTTCATGCTCCTCCTCTAAATAGATGTTGTCCCCTCTTGTGAAAACGGAAGCCATTGTGGTCCTTGAGCACTTGCTGCAAACTCACTACAAGGATAGTCTAAAGGCATTAGGAAACGAGCAACTTTGCGGTGCAAAAACATTGTTTTGACGAGGCCTTATTTGGATTCAATGTAACGAGCAGATTTGCGTTGCAGGAACGTTGTTTTGAGAGGCCCTAGTCATGGTTTCATGTTGCCGTGGCAACAGTGGAGCCTGAAAGTACTTCCAACTCTCAAAAAATTAACCCCCACAAACGGAAGTATTGTTGGAATCCCATCCACAATCCTGCTTTGATGATGCTCTTGCACGGTTGTCGCCAAAGAAATAGGAGAAAGAGACAAACTGAGAAGACACCCACAAACAGCAACATCGCCAGAATTAAGTTACATGAATGATCAGGAGGTATTGGATTTGGGGGTCAATACAAGTCTGCATGCAGATATGATTATTCCTGGTACTACCGGTAGGTTGAGACTTGAGAGTCACTACTCACTACTCACTACCCACTACCCACTACTCACTACTCACTACTCACTACCCACTACGCACTACTCACTACTCACTACTCACTACCCACTACTCACTACCCTTTTCGTTGTTCCTCGTTTCCCTAATCCCCCAAAAGAGACTATTCCAAAACATTATGTTCAACTATGCTGGTTCACAAGAGAGTTGTACAACATGTTTGCTTTGAAGACAATTGACTCAGCAATTCCAGTACAGCTCATGCCCCCGTTCGCACTGGCACGTGCACTGACTGGTCAAGGCCGGTCCACACAGAACAAAATCGATGTTTCAAAACGTTATTTTGTGAAAAAGGTGGCAGCATTTACTCCTTACTATAAAATAAGAAGATTCCTTGATTTTTTACCCTTGTTTTTATGGTCTCTTCAAAATTGAAATTTTTGAGAGTTCACGAATTGGTGTCTTAACCCTTAGCCTCTAAACGTCGGCACGGACAAAAAACGTCCTTTACCTCAGACAAACGACTCTGTATCCCAAAAAAAGACTGATTTTTATTTGGTTTTTTTCAAGAAGTGATCATAAATGCGTAGTGCATTGTGGAAGACAAAAAATTACCTCTTGAGATACATTCGTTTTGTTTTGTAATCCAAATTGTGATACATGGTGTTAGCTCCCAAGCTGCCCTTCTTGCAATTTTCATGAGGGCACCATGCACTGTTGACTTTTCCAAATTTTTGAAACAATACTACTGGTGCCCATGTGCAAAACACTGTAGAATGCTACAAGGAGGGCAAGCCATGGTGATCCATCCGTCCTTTCAAGGTTAAAGGACAGGCCTACAACCATGGATTTTCCATGGAATTGCAATCATCTTTTAAGAGTTATTTTGGCAATGTAATCAACATCAAAATTCAATATTATAATTTTAGTAGAAGAAGGTATGTGCATACTACATGTATAAAAAATGTTCATAAATTTTGGTGAAAATTTGAAATTATTGTAATTTTTTGAAGCAAATGCTAAAGAAATTAATATAAATTACAAAATGTATTGAATTATGCCAAAAAAATTTATTGTGGATGTGAATCATGATGAAGATCATCATGATGGAATTTTTCTTCCCATGTTGGTAAAATTAGAAAAAGTAACCATTCTGTGGTAATAGGTACTCAACTTGTGACAGTAATAAAATTTTCAACTTATGTTTTTTCAAAATCTTAAAGTACAAGGAGAAACTAGATTTGGTAAACTTTCTATAGCTTGTTATGCTCAAACTAAAAACACATCATTTTAATAACTTAAATTGAGTTTTGGTAAAAAGATCCTCAGAATTCAAAATACACTACACGGTGGTGCATCTTTATTACTCAATTGGTAAGTGAGACCCTTTTGTGAACATCGTGCATGCAAAAGCTATCTATCTACATACTCTAGAATTGCACTATTCATATCCCAACGGAATCTTGGATGAAAAACAATGTTATTCCACTCTGAGAGCACTTTTTAGTCATCGAGAAGCCACAAAATGGCTCTTGCGACGTTTAAGGGTTAAACCTCTTGCCCTAGAATGGTGAAGAGGTTATCTTTAGTACAACAATACACTAAAAATTGCATTTAGGTTACCCACACTAATCTCTCAACATTTACACTATATCAATATTTATAACTGCTATAGTAATTTTATCAGAAATCACTATAAGAAATTATTTTTAAAGGACATGTCAACAATAATGAAGTTGTAGAAAGACAAACCAATAGTTTCCAAATCATAAACCATGTGAACTCCAAATGTATAGAAAATTACATGCATCTCAAGTGGCCAAGTGATAAATCATGAGGTAGTTTACCAAAATAAGGCAACCTAATTATGAGGCAACGAGGCAACCTAAATGCAATATTCAACCTTGAAAAAACTGCTATCTCTCAATTTTACAAAAATACAAGTTACTTTTTCAAACAGGCTGTTTTTGCCTGTGTAGCCCCGGCATCAAGGGCAACGGTCCAGCCGAGATCCCGACCCAGCTGTTTGGGACCTTGTCCTTCTTCCAGTGCGGGCTGGAAAGCGGAAATCGAAAAGCAAGGGGGGGTTGGGTGCTTGAATGTGTTGCGTCCAAGTGGGCCACCCACAGGATTTGGTGCAGGCATCCTCCGCGGGATGCTTGCGACATGATTCGCATCGTGGCCGAAGACTTTTATCGCCACGAGCGTCAATTCATTCCGCCTGTGCACGCCCAATAGGGGCTTCAAACATAAAATCTGGCCTTCGAACTTCTCACCTCACAGAATCTCTGCTCACCAGTGAATTTTTTTTGTTCCCTCGCATGCGCAAAGTTTGGGACATTCATGAGTTTGTTGAAGTTTTTGCAAAAGAAGTTTCGGGGTTTGAGGACGCAGGTGGATGAGCCCTGCAAAGGCATGAAATTAAGTTTTTGAAATTCACTCCTCACATGAATCACGTTAGGAGTGACGTCCAGAGGTGAGTCACATCACGGTTCACTAGTGAATCCACAAAGGTGAATTGCAACATGAGTCACCTGAAAAAATTTAAGTTTGAAGCCCCCTAATGCCTAAATCTTGCTTGGAAATCCTTGTGGCTGCCAGAGTGCCAATACACTAAGAAATTAGGCTCAAAAAGTGGATGAAATTGTCAATTGTCTCCTTAAGCAAACACAAAATTTACTAGCTTTTGGATGAAAGTAGTTTGTATAAGTAAACTTGTTTGATGAACGTGTACACATCATTCATTCCTTCCAATATTAGCCAATTTTTCCTTACTTGCATACTTTCTAGGGTACAAGTCAATCTACCTTGACAAAAGCATAAAAAAAATACTATGCACGCTAGCAAACCTAGCACCTTTGCAAAAGGCCCATTTTCATTGGGCCCTTGGATGCACTTAGGTGAGAATCTTTTTATCTTCTTCGTTGACGTGGGTCCACCAACATGGTTTTGAAATGAGTCTCTCAAATGTATGGGAGAATGCATCAATAAATCACGTTCTCTCTACAGATGCATTCCCCCATTATAAGCAACCAATGAGAAGGTTCCATGTATGACCTCAAAAGGTGATAAAGTAGTGTGCTCATAAACCTCTCGCACATTTTGAACTGTCCAAGTAGCCTGTAGTGAAATGGTGGAGTGGGTGATTCTTAAATTGGCCTCTTAGAGTCATCGAATGCATGGAAGTAAATGTGATTTTAATTACAAGAGCCAATCATTCTCCTTGCTTTTCCAAATCTCTTCACAACTTGCAAGTGCACAGTTCTTGGAAGGTCTAGGGTCATAAATAGGGACCTATGACATATGCGCTTTGAGAATTCATAAGTGATTCAAAAATGTTTTAGAAAATACGAAACGACTTGTGTTACATTCCGCATCTATTTCTCTTTGTTTGAAAAATGAATAGAAAATCCTCCCATCCACAAAAAACCATGAAAAAGATGGATGAGCCCATAGATGGACGGTTTATGAGCACACTACCTTAGTAATGATGTGCGACCTTCCTTGTGGTGGGGTTTGAAACTTTCTTGTGTTTTTAGTTTTTGTTTGTCTATTTTTATTCATGTATATTCATGTGACGCATGTTGCTAATGAGAATGAGATTTCTAGTGACTCTTGTGAGCTTAGAACGGTGTGCACGGCTGACTGAACTGTTGGTGAATGTGTCAATGAGAACGGGGCATAACTCTCCCGCAACTCTGCAAGGCCTCCGTCATCCAGTCAAATTCCCACCAATAGTCTTGAACTCATTGCGCATTCTCGGGCAGCTTTGGACCCTTTGGACTTCGAGAAAAGACACCCTTCCATGTGAGGGGATGCCCGGTGAAAGCCAAAACAATCGACTGTTTATCAGTCAGATTGAGTTTTGATTTTTTTGGAACCCTATCCAATTTTGATTTTTTTGGAACCCTATCCAACCAATTGGTAGCTTGTTATTGCTTTCACCGGATGCGCCCCTCGCATGGAAGGGTGCCCTAAATTAGGATAAGATATGTTCGTTTGTGAGATGTAGGATTGTGGTGATGTACCCGACACGCTGCCAGAAATCCATGCCGCCTTCCCTTCCCTTCGATTGGCTGCTTGATGGAGAGAACTCACAGTACCTAACCTACTCCAATTAGTGCATTTGGGTTGCCATAAAAAATTCATCCTTGACGGGGTTTTTTTTTTGCATTATTCATTATCTTTGTTTTAGCACACGTTGAGCTCAATTTCTCAAGATATTCCCCATATCTTACAAGCTAAAATGCTTATTTTAATTGTTCATGGTATTTCTACCTTATTGATGTATTGTAGATTTGGTGTATTGTAGGAAACGTTAGAGCTTTTCTAGCCTTTCTTTCCAAATGGAGAACTAGAAATAGATTTTCCCGTGTGACTTTCTTTGTGGAGGGTGCTGCTCCAGGCGGGAGGTCCAGCATGACTTGCCAAATCGAGGATGAAAATAGAAAACTATGGGACCATTGTCCAGAATTGTCAAAAGCAATATATGCTGGCAGTGGGTAGTGCCGTAGCAGCAAACAAGCTTCCAAAATAAGAACACATCAAATTTCCTAAACGTACTAGAAATTATAATTTTGGAAGAGAAGTTTGAGGAGCCCGGCCTTCTTTTTGAGTTTGACGAGCCTGCACTAGACCAGGATTCCGAGTCCTTGCAAGCCGGGGCCCAGAGCTTCGCCGTCTGGCGAGCAAGGCTGGAGCTGCTCTTACCGCCCGAGTTGGGGGGAAGGAATCGTTGATGGATCTTGGGGCACATGGCCTTGTCGATTGCGCTGGCTGTAGTCATGGCGACACGGATTCACACCTGCCAGCTGCCACCCCTCGAGAATTAAAAATTTCAACTGACCTGGGGAATGAGGGATCTCCACTTGTCTGGAATCCGGATAAACAAACAGAAGTGAAGAATGCATGAATGTCCGGACCCGGTGGAAACGGGGACATCCTCTGGTTGAATTCTTCCAACTTCCAAGGTGCCAGGGCATCGGAATGTAAACAAATGATTCCATTTGAAGTTGCGTGACTTGCGTCTGGCTGTCGTTTACACCGCTTTCTCAAGTAATCTTGCCAAGTAAAATTCACTGCGAGTGTTGCTATGTTTTCTTTATTTCGGAAAGCGGTTCGGAAACGTTCGTTTGTGTGGAGAGTGTGCCCGACGCCGCGCATGCTGAATTGCTGATGCCGGGGCCACACAGGCCCAAAACCGGCAGTATGAAACGGTTGAAGAGTAACTTGTATTTTTGAATGAAATAGATAAAGAGTAACTTGTATTTTTGGATAACTAAGAGACAATCACTTTTCCAAATTTTCATTTATTGTTCACTCAAAGATAACCTCTCCACCATTTTAGGACAAGAGGTTTGAGACTCTCCACCATTTTAGGACAAGAGGTTTGAGACGTTGGTTTGTGGACTCCCAAACTAATAATTTTGAACAAACTAGAAAAATGGACCCTAGAAAGTCGAGGAGTCTACTTTTACAAAAACCAGTAATTCCTCCACCTGGTTTTTACAAACTGCCTGTTTGAACTGCCAGTTCTAGTCTGTGTGGCCCAGCCGAGAGGTCTTGGTCAGGGTTTTTTTTAGCGATAAACAGCCAAATTCGATACATTAAAGTTTGAAGTACATGAATGCGATGCGGTCCCTCGAAATTTCCACCTCACTGCAGAGGACATGTCTGGGTATTTACTGTGCAGCTACAGTACCAAAAAAAACCCCTGATCATGGTTATGGAAGTGAGCAGTGGGCTGTGATTGTGTGATTGGGTCGAGGGTATATCCGAATTGCTAGGGAGATATTTGCGCCACGCTATCAGATGTTCCGACGCCGCCCCTCCTCTTTCACAAGTCATCACTGTGGCGCCATCTGTGCGGTGTCTGCGCCAAGATCGAATCACTTGGTTCGATTTTTCGATCTTTGCTATTGCCTTTCGGTGGTCATATATTCTTCTCGAATGTCGTGGCGTAATTGACTAGAATCAATCATACTCGGTGTCACTTGAGACTTGAGAGAACCTGCAACAAAATTCTTTGAACTGGCTAAATTTTGCAGGATTGCTAATAATTCAGCTAAAAAATATTAACTTTCTTATGTTAAACTTGAAAATTCTTGAAAGTTATTGCTTTTTAGCTAGTGTTTTTAGCCACTTGTGCTAAAAGTGAAAATCATATTTGGTACACTGGCAACAGGCCTACAAGAGCATTTGACGTGGTTGCTCAATTTGGTGCCCCTTAGCATGGACGTGTCATAACATGCTTGCTCAATTTCAACTCAAAAACAAGAAGGTTGAGGATTTGGGTATTTGTTAGCATGTCCAAATCCAAAACAATCTCACTAGTTGATCGACAATAAAAGTTTGCAATTGAAGTTTGACACCTATATTTGTAAAATGCATTTTGTTCTTATTTGAGGACAACAATGGGACATCTAAGATTTAAACAAGCCTGCAATTGTGGACGCATCCTTGACACCTGCTTTTGAGAGCTCCAGTTACGTGTAAGGGTGCTGATGCTCTTAAGGTTTCGTGTCCAAGCTCCCGCATTGACTCCAGAGTTTCCGAAATTGGTTCGCCCCTATTCCTATTTATCAATGACGCAAACCTCTGGACCCATTTGCCATATGGAATAATAACAAGTATGCAAAGTAGAATTAGTGCTCAAATCCTTTGATTGGAAGCTTGAGAAACCAAAATCAAAAGTCCCAATTCCATTAGCTATGGCCGGGCATTGTGTTGCGGAGAACTTGGAAAAGATGCCCAAGAGACCAAGATTTTTGGTAAAATCCAATACATAGAATATCATGAGCTCTTGCAGGGAAATCAATACTGGTATCACTCAAAAGTGTAGCTTGAAAAGATTTGAAGCGTTGAAGAATTGTCCAAATTGCATGGCGCTTGTCACCAGCTTTAACCCCTGAGCGCCCAAGCGACCAATATGTGGTTGCTCAATTTTGAAAAATGTCCATGTTTGACTCTTATCCTCTTCTTAATGGTAAAGTTAGAGGGCTTGTACTTTTTCATGTACCTTTAGGTATGTGTCTACTACCACTTAAAAAAAATTCAAGCTATTTGACTTTACTTAGGTAATACTTTTATTGAACTAAGTACACAAGGATATGGATTTGAGTGAATATGGCCTAAGCGCTCAGGGGTTAAAGTTTTATTGAATGTCTTTTGATAAACTTCTACCTTTCATGAAAATTCACCTTTTTTCTTGCAACACTTGCCGATTTCATCAACGTACTTCCCAATTCTTTTGGTTTTATTCAAAATGAAACTTTTCACTACAAGAAATTGTGTCCTAATTAACATGTCCAAATTGACTAAATGTTTCCAAAATGACAAAAAATTGTCAAATTGAACAATTTTGTAATTTTAGCCATGTTAACTTGGACATATTTTTGTCATTTTGGACAGTTTTCCTTGTAGTGTTTCCACTAAGATATTTGATTAAAATTTAAATGTGTCACCTTGAATCCTAAACAAAAACAACTTCCTAATAATTTTGATGCTACGATTGTTAGTTGCAAGTACCAGAAGTTTGAAAACCTAAAAGTAGAATTGATAAGGTGTTGTTTGAAGAAGTAAGAGAAGAGGAGGTGAGTGGAAAAATGAAGGCAATTGCACAAATAAGGATAGGAGCCCCTTAGTAGCAAGATCTTTTCAATGTCACAAGCGCACCTTAACACCTAAAGGACCAAGGGCCCTTTTGGGGGACAAATGGGATTTCGGGCATGTACCTATGGCTAAATTACTTTGCGTGATTTTTTGAAACTTTTATTGAAGATGAGGAATTCAAAAATCTACATGGGAATGTAATTTTTTCTTCATTCCAACATTTATTGAAGAAGGTAAAATTGAATAAATGAAAAATAGGGGACTATTGGGCAGCCAAAAACTTCTTTAAAAATTTCATTTTTTTCAAATAAAAATCTGAAATAGGTTCTTTAGACTTATATAGACTTGGGGAGTTTTGAAACATTCAATTTTGATTAATGAGATAAAAGTTATGAGAAATTTTCAATTGCAAGCAAGTGTGATTTTGAGGGAAACCACACCTACCCGCAAACTAAAACATTTCTTAACTTTCATCTCATTTATCAAAATTGAATGATTCAAAACCTCCCAAGTCTATATAAGTCTAAAGAACCTATTTCATTTTTTATTTGAAAAAAATGAAGTTTTTAAAGAAGTTTTTGGCTGCCCAATAGTCCCCTGTTTTTCAGTTATTCATTTTTGACTTCTTCAATAAATGTCGGAATGAAGAAAAAATTACATTCCCACGTAGATCTTTGAATTCCTCACCTTCCGTAAAAGTTTCAAAAAATTACGCAAAGTAGTTTAACCATAGGTACATGCCCGAAATCCCATTTGTCCCCTAAAGGGACACTGGTCCTTTAGGGGTTAAACCTGTATCCAAATTGTCCACTTCTACAGCAATTTTGAAGCATTTCTCAGCATTGAAACCATCAACCCAATTGAAATCATGTCTTACAGAAAGATAGTGTGCTAAAATCTACGGCCATTAGGGGTTAAACCAAACTCATGAATGCGGACCATGTCACAAATCCACAAGACCCAATTTGTTCAACTAAATCAGTTTAATACAAGGTGAATAAAAACTCATTGTTCCACTTGTTTTTAAACCAAAAACGTTGCTTTTACATATTTCTATCTGCGTTGCAAATAAATGGATGGTAATGTTTTACACAACGTTTGAGAATATTACAAAAGCTCTAGATAAGTTCGTGTAGGCTTAATTGGTACAACTAAAGGTTTGCTTAATTAACCTAAAGTCAAGAGGTTTGTTTAACTCAACTAGAGCTATATTTCAACTCATCCAAAGGTTTTTGTTAGGAATAAATAGAGGTAGAAGGTTTTTAATGCTTTGAGGAGGTGCAAAAAACTTGGAAGGACTTTTATGGAAAGACATATTGGACATTAAGAAAGCACAAGGTGAGGAATGAAGAAGAAACTCAAGAATTTCCTTATCAAGCACTCTAAACAATGAAGAAGAAATGGGTGCATTGATAAATATTCTAGATATGGTACTAATTGTCACAATTTTTTACAAACGTGCACATCACTATCTAAGATTCATGTAGAGACTAAGCACCAACAATAAGTTATGATATCTTGTTTGAAAAACATGTATTTTATGATGAAGGAAACTACAAAATATTATACAACAAATCCTGTGATATATAAAACATGACGTATATTGAATTTGATGTAAATGTTTCAAGTGATACAAAAACAAAATGGGTTTTGATTATTTAACACCATGATTGTAAATTGATGAATTAATGTATTACGGTTGTGGTTTTGGCATATATTTTTCAAAAATCTATCTTCTAGGTAAAATCAATACAAAAAATAAGATCATTTTATAATTACTGTCTTTTCAAAACTTCTTTGCAATAAAAACGAGATGCAATTTTTAAAACTGATTCAAGTGAAATGTGGATTTTAAGATAACAACATAAACATATCTAAATGACAACCTTTATATTGGTAAAAAACAAACAAATGTGGATGAATTGTATGTGATTATCTTGAATTGTTTACAGCATATTCACGTTATTTGACAAATAAGTTTGAATTCCAAAAGCCCTTGTGTCATTATTTTATTGTTAAAACTAGCAAACAATGTTTAGGAAAGGTCTTACAAATGCTTTCATATTCAGGTTGCAATTTTAGAGGCTAGGTCATACTTAGGTTTAGATTTTTATGATATACTACAAATGGCAAAACAAAAGTTGAAACACAAATCTCCTAAGCCTATTGATTCGGATGAATTCAATCCATCTTTGGTCCTTTTATTATTTCTAATAACATTTTTGTTCATTACCGATCAAGAAAGAAAGAAAAAATGAAGAGAAATATTGTACTCCAACATAAAAGACATGCATAACAAACTAAACAACAAGCAACATTCGTAGTTAAATCTAATTAAATAAACATTCTAGTTATGGACAGAAAAGACCAAGATTTGGCAAGTGTTGAAGAGAGGTTCAAATTGAGCAGAACATTTTTTATGTTGTTTGTATTATTTTGTGTCATGTTTCAAGCAAGACCAGAATCGAATAATGATTTAAAAACATTTCATTTTTTTCTACAACATATTTGAAAAGTTTGCAAATATTTTTAAGACCTTAATATGCATTACATAAATCTTTAAATACAGATCCTTCATAGCATGCGCATTGGAAAGTGTGTTTTGACACTATCTTGGAAACTTTGCACTATTTATACCAAACAATGTACTAGTAGAAGTTGTTTTTGTGAGGTGTTTGGCGTTATTTCTATGGTTATTAAGCTTTTGAAAATTATATTACCAGATATAAAATATCAAATTCATATTTTGCAATTGAACTATACTATGTTGTAATAGATAACGATCCATTCATGAAGGTTATGCAAACATTGATAGGAGTTGTTTTAATGTATCTATTTAATTTACATTTTGGGAACGACAAACATTTTTTTAATGCACACATAATCAAGAGATATCTTGTATTTTAACACATTCATATTGAGGTGTTACTATCAGTTTAATAACTCATAAATATCATTCTAAGAAGTACATGTTTGAAAATTCACCATTTACATGGAATAAGATTAATATAATTATATTTGTTCTAATTAAGTATTTGCTAAAAACGTAGTGTAAAATTGTATAAATTCTGTTCATCAATTGACATGTATTAGCTTGAGTTTGTGTTAGATAGGATTTCAAAGACCATCATATTAAAATAAATCTTTGCAAATAGGCATAAAAACATACTCCTGTCTTAAAACTACCAGTTTTTTTACTTGTTTTTTGTCTAAAAAAACCCCATGTTTGTATGTTGACTTGATTTTTATCACAAAAAAACCTTTGCTTATCTCTGAAATAAATATTAATTGACATGTTTGGTGATATTTTTTGGGCATTTTATGCTTATTAATTGCTAATGTTAGCATTATAAATTTGATTTAGTGATTTTTGTTTGCAAATTGTGTCTATCATTAACTTAGAATCATCAATAGTATCAACATTAGGATTTAGTTTTTTGATAAATGGGACAACTTGGGCAGTTAGGCTAACTTGTTCTTTACTTACAATTGCATTGAAACACTTTGTATCAATCTTTTTCTTAATTATTGGCAACAATAACAAAACACTTCAAACTTCAAAACTTTGACACTAAATTCTTTTTCTTTTTAGAAAACACTAATTCTTGAAATTTTTAAAATTGTGTTTGGAATAGTTTAAACCTAATATCCAATAACTTCCAATTACAATTTGTTGATAGTATTTCTTAACCCCTCACAAATTCTCAAACACCATTAGGAAAAAATTGAGCCCTCCAAGGGGCTGCAAGTTTGGTTGTTCCCAATGCTAGGAACTAGCCCTTACTGGACGTCAGAAAAATATAATAATACAATAATAAAATATAAAAAAAATAATAATAATTTTAAATTATTGCATTTCATTTTTTCTCCCTTATTCAATTTGGTAATAGATTTTGTCAAATTTGTATCTTTATGCTTTATGTATATGCTTGTAGTCCTAATTTATGACTCTTCAAATTTCAAATTATTTTAGCTCCTTGAAAAAAAAAATGATGTCAATATTATGTTTATTTCTAAGAAATTCAACCTATTAACCGCCTCCTTTGATTCAAACTTGTTTGGGCCCAAGTGCTAGCATGGGCTTTTTTGTGTGAGAGAACAAAGAGATCACAAAGAACGACCAAATTTATTTTCTAGCAAAAAGGCTTGGAAGAGAAAAACAAACTTTCTTGCAAAATGTATTGGGCTTTGAAACCCTTGTTGTTTAAGGTTTCAAAAATGAGATTTTTCAACTTTTTCCAAGTGGTAATGTTATGGTATAATTAATTGATTATAGATTGTATTAAACCTCAAAATAAGAATATAAAAAAAGGAAATTTTGGAAGATGTTTGCACAATATCAAGATTTCTATTGTACTCTTTTCTAATCATATATATATTAGCTTCATAAATATATTATAGATTTTCAACTAGAAAATTTTCACCATTTCAAGAGTCTTTAGTAGTTTGATAAACATGTAGTGCAATATATAATTGACAAGTGGTTCTAATTTTTGGTTTACAAAATGTCAAAAGAAATGCATTAAGGGGATTAAAAAACAAAGCATTTTGTTCAGAAAAAACTTGGCATATTTAGCATGAAAGAATTGGATTTGTGTAGAATGAAAATGGGGTTCCAAAGTGGAGAAAAAGAAAGTAATGCAGGCTTCCCATGTCAAAGGATGTTTGTTGAACTCTAACAACTGTTTGCACTTCCATTTTAATTAGAGTTGTAAAGGGGAATATTTGTTGACCCAATGCATGCAAAGGGTATTTTTATTCATATGTAGTATGTAAAAAGAATTCTCTCCACACAAAACATGTCACAAGTGGTCCTTTTCTTGTAGCTTCCCTTTCTAGTTCCTTGCATATACCTTGCATGAAAATTGTCACATTTTTCCCACATTTGGATATTTTTCTCCCATATTTGGTTTGTTTTTCCTATATTTGAATTGTGTATTGGGACATTGGGCATTATGAGGAAAAAAAAGTTGAAAACACACTAGAAGCATCCCAACAAGGATTGCTATTGGGAAAATTTCATGGATATTCTTGAAGTTTGCAATATTTACATAGATACCCCCGCTTTTTTTCAGAATTGCACAAATACCCTTGGACCAAATTTTTTAGGCATTTGTTTTGTTGTGCATGCCACTTCCCTTCTTTCTTTGTGTGCATGTTGCTTCTTTTTTGTATCATTACATTCCTTTCCTCAACATTGGTCATGAAGGAAGTACAAGCACAAAAAATAAATGCCTAAAATTTTATGGTCCAAGATTATTTGTGTAATTTCAGAAAAAGCAGGGGTATCTATGTAAATATTGTAAACTTCAAAGATATCCATGAAATTTTCCCATTATTATTTTGGAAACTGATACATTTACCACCCTTTTTTGACTATTCTACCACACCCTACTATATACGGTGAATATTTATAATATTTAAATAGGTGTGCATCACGGAAAAACATCACTAATTTCAAAATACAACTTGACATAGAAGTTGCAACTTTAATGTTGTTTTTTAGCTTCAAATTTTGCTCATAGTGTCAGTTAAAAAATCTAAATTATTTAGATTTTTTAAATTGATACTATAAATGGGGTTAAGAGCTGGAAAAACAAAACTATAATTGCATCTTCTATGTCAAATTGCATTTTCAAATTAGTGATGTTTTTCCGTGATGCACACCTATTTAAATATTGTAAAATATTTGCCGTATATAGTAGGGTGTGGTAGAATAGTCAAAAAGGGGGTGGTACATGTATCAATTCCCTATTATTTTTTAAGGAAAATTTCATGGATACCCCTAAAGTTTGCTGTATTTTCATAGATACCCTTGCATTTTCAAAAATTTCACAAATACCCTTGGACCATAATTTTCAAACGTTTTTTTGTTGTTGTGCATGCCATTTCCCTTCTCCCTTTGTGTGCATACTACTTCTTTTTTGTTACGTGTGTGCACAAGGAAGAAGGAAAGTGGCATGCACAACAAAAAAAACGCTTGAAATTATGATCTAAGGATATTTATGTAATTTTTGAAAAAGCAAGGGTATCTATGACTGAATTATTGCAAACTTCAAGGGTATCCATGAAATTTTCTCATTCTTATTTTATTTTGGGGAAATTACAAATATGGACACAAAAATGAAAAATATTACAAATAGGGGCGCAATTTCAAAATAATTACAAATAGGGGCACAATTTCCAAAATGATTTGTAAATTTTTGTAGTGTTTTTTGGTTTGGACAATGGTTGAAATAGATACATCACATTAAATGTAAGTTGATTTCCTAAAAACTTAAAGGCCTCTATGAATCAAGTCTAAATAAAAAAAAATTATTAAAGGGGATGGCTTTTTCAGAGAGGCTTTTCAATTTTTTTGAAGATTAACTTACATTTGATGTGATGTATCTAAATCAACCATTGTCCAAACCAAAAAACACTATAAAAATTTACAAATCATTTTGAAATTGTGCCCCTATTTGTAATTATTTTGAAACTGTGCCCCTATATGTAATATCTTTCATTTTTGTGCCCCTATTTGTAATTTCCCCTTTTACTTTCCTTGTCACATTATCTCCGCCGGTCCTGAAGGAGACGGCTTTCCGCTGGCTCCCTTGCGTTGCTCGCATCCGCAGCTATGGCAGTATCAAAACCCTAACCCTAATTTCCCTGCCATTGCCATTGCGTGGCCATTCACTATGGAACGTCGCAGCATAGCCGGCGGGCATGTTTGCCGCACAGGCTCTTTAACTTACGCTCTGTCTATTCCAGACCGTGGCGATGACTTCCTACTGTCAACCGATAAAAAACGCGTCGAGATTGTATGGCGAGATACAACCTCCGATCGCCATATTACCGAGTTGAGAAAGATGAGCGGTCCTTGTTCAACATCGGCCACAAGTTGAAATCAGCTTCAAGGCGGATTATCATTTATCTGGCACCATTTGTGATCATCACCACTCCCGCCATAAAGATCAGGGGCGAAATTAGGGTTGTGGAGCCGTGGCACAGCGTAGGTCAGAATCGGAATACTCCACCCTAAACCGTTTGATCTGTTTGACCAAGTGCATTCATTTTCAACAAATCTTCGATCGCACACATTTCAAGTTCAGCGTGGATTGATTTGTTGTCATCAAGTCCATTTTTTCTCCCTTTCATACATTAAGGTAGGAGGCTCATAAACCGACCATCTAAGGGTTGAAACTGAATTTTGGGGAGGTAGAACTTCTTGAACTATTTTCCAGTAAATTTTCCTTGAAAGACAAGAAGAATTGGCATCTAATCCAAGTTGTTCCATATTTTTTAGAGCTTTGTGAAATTAGTTGTGAAATTTTGAAGCTGAAGTGGCATAGGGCCCACCTCCTCAAATGTAAACTACTTGTACATTTTGAAAACCTTTGAAAAAAGCATGTACCGAGGGAGTACATTTTAGGGTGGGCGGTTTTAGAACCTGGACGGTTTATGAGCCTCCTACCTTAAATCCACTTCATAAATCTTTCAAGAGCTTTTTGAAAATGCAGATTGCAACCTCTTCCACCAGCCATTCTTTTTTGAGCTAAATATTGTCAGATACGTGACTGTTTTGTAATTTTAAAGAAGAGATACGATTATAGTGCCAGATTTCATATACACTTCGTTTTTTTTGGTGAACACCTAGAAATTATATTGCAACGACCAAAATATCAAAAATCCGAAAAGTATCATGCACAAGTTGTTAGAACCGGTAGCGCTGAACTGAAGTTCTTGGAGCCACTTTAATAAAAAGCAAAAAAGATAAGAAAAGAATGACTGCTTTTCATGGCCGTGTGTGTTTGCAAGGGTTTAGGGTTAGTTATGAGTAAAGAGACAAAAAAGATGTTAACATTTTGTGGATTTCTTTTTCTCAACATGCATAGCATTCTTGAAAGGATCTCGTAACACCTTGAGTCCATCAGTTCGGGTAATGAAGAATGAGAGTAATCATCCAGATATCGAGATTTTTCTCTCTTTCACATACATCCTCTTATAGTAGCAGCACCAATAAGGGTTTTGAACATGATGATTATTGACAAACATCTAGCAAATTATAGGATCCTATTAGCAAGAGAAAAATGAAAATTTTGTACTTTCAAATGTATTATTTGAATACTGTAAAAATAAGTTGTGAATTTTTAAAGAGCCAACTACAATTGCACTTAATATCAACACTAAGATTTCATGTTCACTTGTTGTTTACATCCTTGAAATTACATCTATTTACTTTCACAAATTTTCCAAAAATTTAGAGGTGATGGTTATGGATACACTGATGGTTATGGGTATTGCTATCTTATATCTTGTATTTACGAAGTTTGGAGAGAGAGAGAAACTATTGACATTGATACCAATCATATTTCAGTAGCTCACTA
The DNA here is from genome assembly GCA_963920765.1 of Ulota crispa. Classification (NCBI taxonomy): domain Eukaryota; kingdom Viridiplantae; phylum Streptophyta; class Bryopsida; order Orthotrichales; family Orthotrichaceae; genus Ulota; species Ulota crispa. The sequence continues at coordinate 30,069,926 of OY987242.1, forward strand.
ATGAACCCTAAAAAGCAGAAGAAGCACGTGAGGGAGAAACTTTATGTGCCATTTCGTTGTTTTTCAAAGGTTCTGAATCAGGGTGTTTGATGAGCAGATGGAACAGAAGGTACCGGGCCCGTTACCGGAGGAGAGGACGCTGGGAGGAGACCCCGGCACAGGTCAAGATGTGACCATTATCTTGGTACCCAACGGGGTACCATTATCATGGTACAAAGATAAAAAGTTGGCACTTATCAACCTCCATTCCCATGTTTTGAGCACACATTGCAAGTACTTCAACACATGCCTAAGTGATAGATGGCGAAAGTCCACATTGCCGTCTACCTCAACGGAGTTTGTGCTTGAAGTCCAAACAGATGTCGAATACTACTTCGACTGTTTTTCCAACATGTACGCGCCATTTGTCAAGAGTTTCAAAGGCGTCAAACGAAGTGTGGAGCTTCTCAAAGTAGCCTCCCAGATTGATTTTCAAGAGCTCATGGAGCGGATCTCTCTGTACTTGTCCACCATATTTTGGTCCGATGAAGATGAGATCAAAATTCGAGAGTACTCGTCTTGCCCAGATTTTCCTCGGACACGTGTCAAGGATTTAGTTGCTCGGTTGGGGTTGGAGGAAAGTGAAGAGGATTGTCGGAAGCAATTGTACAACTTGGTTCGGCAGTGCATTCGTATTGCTCTCAATGGAACAGATCGTCGTCCACGAGCTTTTTTCAGTGAGTTTTTACAGAGCGTTGGACGTGCTGATTTTGCTGGGATGGTTGTTGCAATTGTCAGCAGAGAGGCCATAGACATGTTTGTGAAGACTGGGAATGATTGGGATGTTTGCATTTGGAGCAATCAGCTTGCGAATAGTACTTGGAGCCATCAGCTGGAATCCATGTGTTGGATTTTGGAGACTTTGCTGATGGTTCAAGTGGCTGATGAGTTAGTACAAGGCTTTGTGCATTTGGATGTGATTCCGAAGTGTATCAGTAAAGTCGATACGGATTGGTACATGCCAGCGAAGCACAAATTTGCGGAGCTTGTTCTTCTGATGTACCAGGAGGTGGCACTTGGACATTTACTGTTGAGATTGCCTGAAAGAATTGCCCTGTTGACGAATTGGCACTCGGTGATGAAATCGAAGCTGAAGAAAGTGAATTATGAACAGGCAACTCGAAACTTGTTCTCGACTTTGCCCTTGAAGCAGCAGACGGAGTTCCTCAATTTGCGAAAGGAGAACTTTGATGATTACATCAGTTCGAGTTCTTTGATGTCGATGCTTGCTAGCAGGAGTTGGTCAGATTTCGACGTCTCTGAACCAGAAACTGTTGGATCTGTTAGTTCGAGACAAGAAGTTTGAGTTTCATTTCGTCCATAAGTTTGAAGAGGTGCAACAATGCTTAAAACAAGTTATTGGGGTACTTGCACTTTCTCATCTTAACCCCTAAAGGACTGAGCGCGCCGCTGCGACCAATACAATACAGGATATTTCTCTTGTATTTGGAATGGATCCATACCTCTAATACATTTGAGATCAACAAAAAAATTGGAGAATAGATTAAAGTGGTTCTAGTGAGCTACTTGAGATCCCAAATTAAAAGTTCTTACTAGTAGCAAATACCAATTATATTGCAGCGTATATACTATGCCCTATGGTCCTAAGGGTTAACCCCTGAAGGGTCCTTGGGCTCTAGAGCTACAATACCAAATATGGTTGCAATCAATATTCAGAAATTTGAATTAGCTGGAAATTAAGTATTACAACCATACATGATGAAGAGGGTTGTATGATGATAGATGCATAAAAAGTTTTGAAAAGCCCTCGGAGCAGCTCAAATACGTCTGTACATACGATCATACAGGGGTTAAGCTCTGAGAGTCCTTTTCTTTGCCCAAAAGAGCATGAAGTGAGTGTCCTTGTGGAGCTATAGTGAACGTTACAAATAATGCACTTCGGTGTAGCTTTTGGAAGTGAGAAACAAATCACGGTAGCGTCCTGGTCTTGTTCATTAGAGGGGGTAAACCATGAGAGTGAATTCAACACACGCCAATCTCTAGTTGAACATCGTTCATCACTTGCCAGAGTGATGCTAACACATTGGAAGAGACTCATCCTGGAGTATATAATACACTTCATATTACGAATACAAATGCCATGAATCATATAAGATTGAGATCCCACAATACGAAGTTCAAGAAAGAGTTGCTTGATCAGCATTCATTCCTTTCAATACGTCTTAATCATTAGGTCACAAAGAAGCTCAATACATGCGAAATAAAAATAGTGAGACTAATTATTTCATCATGTTGCTAATTCTGTTTCCGTTTTAAGCTGCAGCAGCTGTCTTCCTGGGGGCTGCTTGGGTTCCTGCAAAATAGCGAAAGAAGCTATTCAGTTGATTGCTTCCAGTGGATCACTATAAGACAGTTTTTTTTTGTTTTAGCTGCTCATACGTGTTGCAAGCCGTGAACATTCAGGACACTTTTGTCCTCAGGATGTTCAACCCTAGCATGAACATTTGATGTAGAAGTGTGGATAACGAAACACTACAAACATGAATATCCTTGCTACGAACAATCCAGAGTTCAAACACATTTGCTTTCCAAGTAAACACGTTCATTGCTCCATAAAAATCGCAAATGTATCATAGCAGGACGTAAACATACCTTCTCTGAAATTGTTGGAGAACCGGCGGGGAAGATGACGCAGATGACGCATGCGTCCAGTTCCGGTTGTCTTACGCCGGATAGCCTTCACGCTCCAGTTGTCTAGAACATGACGAGCACAAATTCAGAGGTGAAGAATTGACGAACTTACAGATACTCGTTACAAAAATTGAACTCTATCCGAGTGAAACAGACTCCTTGGGGATGTCTTGATGTAAGGTAGCAGCACCCATAACTGTCAAACTAAGGGTTTTGAACATGATGATTATTCATAAACATCTAGCAAATTATAGGATCCTATTACCAAGAGAAAAATGATGAGTTTGCACTTTCGAATGTATTGTTTGGATACTGTGAGAATAAGTTGTGAATTTTTAAAGAGCCGACTGCAATTGCACCTAATACCAACACTAAGGTTTCATGTTCACATGTTGTACATCCTTGTAATTACATCTATTCACTTACACAGATTTGGATTACATCTATTTACTTCCACAGATTTGGATTACATCTATTCACTTCCACAGCCACAGATTTTCAAAGATGTTAGAGGTGATGGTTATGGGTACAGTGATGGTTATGGGTGGTGCTACCTTATGAAAAAAGCCGTGATTGCATTGAACACAAGATAAATTAAACCCTGAAGTACTTTTAGAATAACATTTCAATAAAACTACGAGGAAAATTGTCACTTACAGCTGCGGACTCTTGCAGCAGGGTAAGCACATGCCGAGCACCGGCTCTTCTGAATGTGAAAACTTCTGCGTCCACAACGCCTGCAAAGCGTGTGTGATTTGTTCCGGCGCTTGCCAAAACTTCCCGTTCCTTTCGTCTGTTAATCCCCAAAAAGAGCTCCAATTAGCACACATGAACCAGCTAGTGGCTACAAGATTTACCGAATACTACCACTGAAACTCAGACCCTCAAAGAGATGACAAAGAAAAAGACCAGAACCATTTGCGCATCAATCACCGAAGGTGGTCCGCAAAATCCGAAAGAAGTGACAAAGAACGGGTTTGAGATTTAGGGTTTAATGAGGTGGTCGTAATCAGGATACAAAACCGCAAAGATGGTGTCAAAAAAAAGAGAACGAGATGGCCAATACGGAAATCAATGTGACGAGAGTAGAGCAGCAGTTGCGTACCATGGCGAAGAGACGGCGATGGAAATCTCCAGATAGCGACGAAGCAACAGCAGCGTCGGAAAAGAAATTTTCCCGTCGGAGACCGAGGGTTTGTGTCCGCTTTCCGAAACCCTAAATTCTTTTTACCCGGAATTACGATAACCAGGAAGATGACTCTTCTATTCGCCTGGTTCTGTGCATGCCCGCTGATACCCGCCAGTGGCAAGGCTGGGTATACATAGTGGCAGCTTTAGCCCCTCACTGCCCACGGTAGTTTTGAGTATCTCATAATTTGCTTGAATGTGAACAAAGTGCCAGGATTTTGATCAATCTTATCGATTTTCTCTGAAACGCAACCGTACAAATTTAAATTAGACATGTTATAGATCACATAGGAAAAGCAATCACAACAATATCATTTACGGATTGAAAGATTATAATGTTTGATCATGAGGGTGTTAAAATTGCAAAAGTGATTTGAAGTCTTTCAATCTTTTTTTTGCATTTCAAACATAAAATTGAGGGTACCAAAAAAATATGAGTATGAACAATATAACATGCATAACCCCAATCAGTTTACGGCTTCTCAAAATCTATTTTACAATTTTTTAAATTGAATTTTTAATGTGATTTTTTCTCCAAGTTCTAGTGTACTTGAGGCTCATTTCCAAGAGCCTTCAACACTAGAAAGTGAAGATTTGCAATGGACACCCTTGCACAAAATCTTGAATAGACAAATCACTTTAATTCATTTTCAAAATCAAACTCTTGATGCTGAAACTAGACTTCAATAAGAATTTAAACATAATAATAATCACTAAAAAAAATCTTGAAGAAAGGTCAATCAACTCTATATAAAATTCAGAGGGGCCTAGTTTGGGCTCCTTGGGCGGTGAGGGGTTAAACAGCTTATGGCCTATGGGGTCTAGGGCTTTTTTTTTGGCTTTTTGGTGCCAGATTGCACCAAAAAAAATAGTTTGTCTAGAAAATGCCAAAAAACTTGGATGAAATTCCCAAAAGGCTTCAATTTTTTTTTAAATTGGATAAAATTGCCAAATTATGGATGAAAATCAAATTATAAACATGTAATATGTACTAATGTGATAATTTTTATCCAATATGTGGATGAATGTTGAAATTTGGAGCACCACTATAACATTTTAAATCGCCACTTTTGCACTTCTTAAAAAATGAAAAAAATCCCTTGTTGGGGTCCTCTTTCAAAAAATCACACTACTTTCACGCATCGTTTTTTTGATTGACAAATTTTTGCCTAAATCTTACCTCAAAATCCTTGTAGCTCCCACTTCACTAAAAAATTAGGTTCAAAAAGTAGATGAAATTGCTAGATGTCTCCTTGAGCAAACATACAATTTGCCAAGCTTTTGGATGAAAGTAGCTTATATTGGTAAACTTGTTGGATGAACAAGCACAAATCATTCATTTGTTCCAATAATTGCCAATTTTTCCTTACATGTGCGCTTTCTAAGGTGCAAGTTGCTCTAACTTGGCAAAAACATAAAAAAAACATGTGAACTTTTCATATGTGTGCCAAAATCTTTAAAATTAGTATGGTTCTTAGTAAACATTTAATTTCATTTATAATAAAAATAAATAAATAACTCAAAATTAATCATATTTCGTTCATCAAGATTTGAGTTTATGGTCATATGCCTAGGTATTTCAAGGGTAGATACTAACTTATCCTTTGTTCCAAAATTGTGAAGGAGGGCAAGCATGCTGAAATGAACCATGAAGCTCAATTTCTTATAAATAAAAATCCACTTTTTACTTAGATACAAAGTCGTTGCAAATATTAGTATAGGAAAATGTCTCAATTCTTTCTGTTTTTCATGCTTGGCTTTTGTTATGGTTTGAACAGTAAAGAGATGGAAACTTCCCACATTCGTAAGTCATAATTTATCACTCAAGTTAGTGAAGCAAATTTTTTTATAAATTAAGTTTTTATTGTTGGCTTCAAAATTCGTAGAAAATATACACAATGGTTTTAGAAAACTTTGGCAACCAATAATTCGATGAGTATATAAAACGTGTAAGCTTATTAAGAAAGTGATAGCTTTAACTTTTCTATTCAAATAATGTTATATTTGATTTTTGTAACCGAATTCTCTAATTGACTAAGCTTGATGCATAACAAATCAATGCCTAAGATCAAAGTTTCTAAATTGGATATTGCATTCTCCGGAACAAAGCATGCTTTTGTTTAAAGTCACTGCAAGATCGGCTATCAGACCACTTTATTCTTTTAAGATCTGAACTCCTTAAAAATTCTTTAAGTTATATCCAAGCATTTCAACATATGTACTGTTATGATAACTTTCTTGTCCTTATAGATTGCCAAGATAAATATTACCTTTCTATTATTCAAGGATTCCTCTATAATGCTTATGTGAACACAAAATGACTACTCTTATTTGAAAATGGTTTGGCATAGAGTGTCTTACTTTTGCTAGACAAGTTCATTGCAAGGCTCCATAACCTAACATTATTTCATACTTGTTGATAGACCTAAGATTTCATAATCTCTTACATGTTTTTATCCTAGATCTTAGTTCCAAAATTTTGAGACAAAAGATCCCAAATTTGTACTAGTGGATGCCCAAGTTTTGGTAAACAATTATTCTCCAAATTCTCTCATAATCTTCTCCCATCAACTTCCACATATGGTCCATTGCATTTGAAAAATAAAAAATAATGTAATCTTAGAATGACATTCTTTAAAATCCAAATTCTAACGGTCTTGGTCTAGTTTGTGGGGCCTCAAGACTCTTTTCTAGTTTTCTATTAGGAGCTTCTCTAGCTTTGCACTGGCAGGGTTTGACACATGCCAAGTTCGGATGATAAGTGCTCGGGGCCCATCAAAATTCTCTCATGGCACTTCATTCTAGTGTGTCAAAACAATGACCCTTCAAAAATTTATTCATCCTAACTTTAGTGAGCTTTATCCTATATTCCCTTTGATGGATGGTCAAATGACTAATTATGGGGCATGCTTGGAGTGCAAGGACCATGTTTGAAGTGCATGGCTAGAGAGCAAAACATTTGAGGGCCCTTCAAAAATAGATGTAATGATTGTAATCTCTTGAAGTGTCAAGTTTGAAGTGCAAGGCTAGTGATGCTCTTAGAGCATCATTAGTATGCACACTGCGAATGGGACTTGGAAGTAGCCGGTCGTGCGTTGCTCCCCACCCCTTAAGTATTCAGTTTCTTTCACCGGCTGGATCCTCCCAATGTTGATGCAACTCCAATCAAAGTTTCAAGCACGGTAGTAGAAGAATGTAAGCACTTGCAAGTTGTTGTTGGGAAATTGCAGGCTATTGCAAGCTATTGTAAGCCATCACAAGCAATGTGTCACTCTGTCAACAAATGCAATGCGCACAAGGAAAACAAATTGGGTCATGGGAAAATGAAACAATATGCCACTTTAGGAGGTGGTTTTAATGGGGTTAGATTTGGCATTTCTGTTCCAGTGGCAACGTTGAAACCCTAAAAGTACCTATACTTCCCGTTAAAATGGCCCCCACCCAGAGAAATGGAGGACTAGCCCATTCCCAGTGCACACATTGATGATGCTCTTATATTACATGAATTTTTCGAATTGGTTTCCTTTTTTCTTCTTTCAGCTGCCCGTACTGCCCAGAAGCTCGGTCAGGTCGTCTCTCTCAGCGGAGCTCGACGAGGAACTCCGCTGCAACCAAGCAAGCAAGCGCGAGTGCAGATGTTACGTTGCTGTGGAAATCGAAATCGAGGAACACACGCTCATCACACTTGAATCTCCAGGTCAGTTTCTTCGTCAATTCGTCTTTCTTCGCTACCGAATCTCCTGCTTTTCGCTGTCGATTGACGTCTTTCGCAAACATCAAGACCCTCTCAGATTGACAAACCTCGGATCCGTCGCCAACGATCGTTATGGTGGATGTGTGCAATCGCCGAGGGTCACTGTCCGAAAACCGTAGCTTAATAAGTCATCTGCCGCATCATAACGTAGGCCTAAACCTTTGTTCAGGATGAAGACGGGCTTACGTGGTCGAGGGTTTATGGTCCGAGGTTTTTCCAAAGAGGCCTCGATTAGGGTTAGGGTTTGGGAACAGGTCAGCTGCTCTTGAGTAGGATTTCGGAGTGCCATTCAACAACTGTATAGGTCACTTCTCATTTACCTTAACTTGGTGAACACGAGTCTTGAGATTTTTCCGAAGGTATGAGTAGAGTTCGCCAGTAGAAATCTTACGTAGTACATCAGAGTGTAGATTGAACTACCAAATAATTCGGACCATATTTTGTTTTTTGTGCTGGAAGTCTTGACTTATTCGTTTGTTTGTGTATGCTTATGTGTTGCCATTGTCTTTGTATGTAGGTTCTAATGTATTCATGGAGGCAACTCAGCTTCTTCAATTCAGATGTATTTTGATGCGAGAATATTTTGAGTTTGGAGGTACGTAATTTTGAAGTGATCACGTAATCATTGGATGTCAATCAAGGGTAATATTGTAGCTTCAGTCTAAAGCTTTTGTATCCGTCAACTTATCTCACAATTTTGCGCCAGGTTTTGTTTCTTGTGGTCGGGGTTTAATTTCGGTTGTTCTCAAGTCGGAGGTCATTTTCAAAAACTTGCACTTATTGATGATCACCTTTCAGATTATATTGATTACATGGATGCTATTTGCATTTCTTTTAAGTATTTTAACCAGTATGTAGGAGTATGCTTTCATTGGGAGGTCACTTTAGAACTGTGGAGAGATCACTTTGACACTACAAGAGTTACGTCTGTTGAGATCGAAATTTTGCCATTTTGAACTAATATTTTATGCAATCTCGAAGTAGGATTTTGTAGACCAGTGGTCAGAGAAATTCAGCCTAGTATTAGTTGCACCACAAGCTAACAAGTCCAACCAAGTATACGGATATATGATTTCATGTTGGTCCCAGGGGCCAATATATGGGATTGGATCAGGGTTTTTACGGTACTAGTGTTCACTATCTTATTTTTCTGGTTGAGGGTTTCACTCTGAGGATTCAGTCAGGTTTCACATACGTTATCATTTATTTTATGTTGTGGTTTGAGTCCGCAGGAACTTTGGTGTTGTCAAATATTTAATATGATTAGGCTTTGCAGTTGTTGACCTTGTCGAGGAGAAGAACTTTAATATAATTCTAGTGGGGTTTCTGCAGTTTATGTCGCTCCTTTCTGCGTGTCACGAAATACTGGTGAGAACGACGTGGAATTCGTGTAACGAACCGTGAGTAACCAATCGACGGCCACTCAATCTCTGGACCTGGCGAATAGATACCAGTGATGGATCAGAGCAGCGAAGACCTGGGCACAAATGGCCAGGCAGCAGCAGCAGCTACAACGGATGCGGATGACGACTATTTACGATGGCAAGAAGAGATACGTCTTGCTGAGGAAGAGGCAGAAGCCATGAAAGCTGGCAAGTTACACAGATACCACAAGGACTTTCGCAAGCAAGTTGAATTTGCAGAGGAGCCTGCTGCTTTGGCTGCGGTTGAAGAGGAGCCTGTTGTGGAAGCAAGCGTTCCAGAAGTTGAGACAGAGTTCACTGATGATGATGGAACTGTGTACGAATGGGACCCTCATCGCAATGCTTGGATTCCACTGGCAAGTTTTGAATAAATCCTCTACCTGTGCTATGTGCAACCAACACCATATTAGTTAAATTGGGAAAAACGGAGGGACCATTTTGTGCTCCACCTTAATCTTACATACAATTAATGTAGGCATAGCTATAGCTCAAAGTTGTAATTATTTGAAATTCTTGGAGGTAATCATTGAGATTTCACTATTGTACAAGAAAGTGCACGCTTATTCTTTTGTAATTTGCTAAATTGTACATAATGACAGAAATACTGAAAGTCCCAAAATGTATTGATTTTCCCACTTTATCTAATATGGTGTTAACCTCTTCTTAGGGTGTTTTGTACCTAGTTGCCCTATTAGAGTGCTGATGGTTGGGCTCCACCTTCTGTACTCTGCATCTGGTAACTTGAGTGTCTATGTGATGCTCTCTTTCAAGAATGAAGTTGGTATGCCCGCTGTTTTTATAGTAACAGTCGGAATTATGCAGGAGGGCGTTGTCGAGCTACCTGCCTATGGAGCGGATGATATGACATTTGTACAGGAGGAGGAGGTATTTCCGGTGCTTCCGGATGTGATACCTACTTTACTACCGGTACATGATGGCGATAGCGTCGATGATGAAGTTGCTGACGTTCCAGGAAAGAAAGTGGACTCCAAAGTAGGCGGTAAGCGGAAAACTGCTGACGCAGAAGAGGCGGCACCTAAGAAGGTACTTCTTTCTTACAAATGAATAAATTTGTTGGAGTCCTTCACATTTAAGCTTACAGCGCTTGTAGATGGTGTCAGTAACAGCTCCGCGTAGCTTTTGTGAAGGAATTATGCTTTGGTTCATCTTACGGAGTAAATGAAATGCACATATCTTGTAGTGTGAAGCCGAGGGCATTGCTATTGATCTCATTATGCGACTTAGGGGGTTACCCTAGCCCGATTTCAATTCCTCATGTAATAATTGTTGGTGGTCTCATTTAGCACTTCCCTTGAAACGCAATTGCTGCAGGTTGTGTCATAGGAAGAGATCGGTTATTTGCCCGATTTTTTGCCTGCGTGTCTTAGATTTGTTAGATGAGGTACAGGGATTCGCCAAATTAGTACGTAGCAGCTGCTTACTGGGTTTTGCATTTGGTTGTGGTGCATAGGAGGCACAGAAGGAACCGGAAGCATGGTTTGATCTGAAGGTTAACACGCACGTGTATATCGATGGGCTCCCTGAAGATGCAACTATGGATGAGGTAAATTTTCTCTTGCAATCACATTAGGTCTGTCCTTGTTCTCTCATTCTGCATAATCATCAAGATTTGTTCTTATAGGATCACGATTAATCGATTTGTTTTGTACAACCATGTTAACAGACTTTCAACTTATTGAAACTTCGCCTTTGTGCTATATTTGGGCTTGCCGCTTATGTGACTACTTGTTTTTTGTGGTTTTGTGTACAGGTTATAGAAGTTTTCTCAAAATGTGGTGTTATTAAGGAGGTTAGTCCCTCCTCCTTAATGCTCCAATGTATTTGTCTTGATCTGTTGATGTCTATACTCTGCTGATACTGTGATACTTGACACTTCGTGGCCGTATGTGATAAGATTTAAATGCTTTTCACTTTGACAGGACCCAGACACTAAGAAACTACGAATCAAACTTTACGTAGACAGAGCAACAGGCAAACAGAAAGGTGACGGTTTGGTTACATATCTGAAGGTGAGATTTTTCTTGTCCACGTATCTCAAAGAGTGCAATCACTTCAGTGGTTTTATTAATATCAGAGACCGAATTTTAGTATTCTTTCCGTTTTGTCGATTGTTGCTACAATTGCCGTGCATACATGCTCACACTGTTTTGTGGTTTGATGCGAGCAGGAACCATCAGTGGATTTAGCATTAAGTATTTTGGACGGGACTTCTTTGAGACCTGGAGGTAGCCCAATTATGTCTGTGACGCGTGCAAAATTTGAGCAGAAAGGTATTTGTAGTATGTTTAGATACTAAAGTTCCTTTCAGGTCGCTTGTGTATTTGTTGGTTTAATCCCGATTTTTATGTCCCACTTTATCTTCTTTTTTAAGGTCTCATTTAAGTGATTTATAACTAGCTTATCAAATTTTCACGTTCATCTAGATTGGTCATGTGTCGTTTTGTAGATGATATATTAATGCCCTGGATGGTTTCCGCAGGGGAGGTGTTTATGAAGAAGCAGCAAAATAAGCAAAAGAAGAAGAAACTGAAACAACAGGAACAGAAAGCACTTGGCTGGGGTATTGATCATCTCCTTGCTTTCTGCTTTGGGTGGTACAGCAGTGGCTATGGCACTTGTGCCTGCATGTATGCAGCGATCAATCATAACAATTGCTGTGCTCTTACTGCTTATTAGATTTTTTCTAGTGTCGCTTCCTAGTTAATGGTATCTGGCAATTAAACAGTTTTAACCAAAGAGATGGGCCTTTGTGTGCGTGTTTTTTGGAGGATTGATGTGGTTAACCATAGTACATTGTGCGAAACTTTCGTTTTTTTCCATATTCCAGTTACTTGGGTTTACTGGTTACTTTTGTTGAACTTCAGGAGGATTTGATGACAAGAAGAAGGAAGAATCTATGACAGTGATTCTGAAGCACATGTTCACACGCTCGGAGCTCCTGGTAAGCAGGCTGACATTCATGTCATGCTCTACTAGTGTTACTCCTGCGAAGGAATAGTGACCTCACAGTGCCCATGCTTCCGAAAGTGTCTACATCTGTAACCTGTGGTAGTTGAGATGAGATCTTTAGTGAGATGAGATCTTTAGAAAGCGTCAAGGAAGGACATCTTTTGTGCCGACGGAAAGAAGAAAGAATGGTTTTGTTTTGTTTGTGGTATGTAGGATGGCTTCTGAGAATGCACTTAATGTTTGGGGCCTGGCACTTGCGGGGTTATCAGACGCAAAGTTTTAGGGCTATCACAACTGGCCCATGAGCCTCTACGCGCATTGGTTCTATTGATGCCTTGTTGGTTATCCCTTGAGCTTGATGACGTAGTATTTTAGCATAAATTAACACGACTCTTGGGCTCTTGATTCTTTGACAGGCTGATCCAAGTTTGTTGCCTGAGGTGGAGGAGGATGTGATGACTGAATGCACCAAAATTGGACCCATCGAGAGACTCCGAGTAAGTCCAGGCTCTTCTGAAGCTCCATTTCGGTCCATAGATCTATTCTGTTTTGGGCGTGGTTTGTATTTGTAACGGCATGCACTTTTGCATGCGACTCTGTTCGGCTAGGGTTTGGTTGAAGTTGATGTTTTGAGTCTTGCATTAGCAATAGTTGAATTTTTGAAGGAGTGAGAGTATATGGAGTAGGAGTCCACCTTGTGTCTGATTGAGAATGGTTTCTGAGGTTACATGGTACAATGATTCTCATCGTGTTTTTATTGAACTTCTCGGATCAGGTTTATGAAAATCATCCAGACGGAGTTGTGATGGTGAAGTTCAAGGATAAAGCAGCTGGCTTGAAGTGCATCCAGATTATGAATGGCCGTTGGTAAGTTTTATCGCTATCACCGCACCAAGCAAGTAGCGCCCTAAGTGAGGGTTTTAAGGGTCCATTAGCTAGTTGGAAGTTAAACTAACCTATGGTTTGCAAGGTAAAATTTTGGCGAGTTCGTCTTTGAATTCAGCTATCTGTTGCTGCTTTTTTGGTGTAGGCAAATTTAGTTGATTGGCGCTGTTTGCTTCTTGCAGAAATTCCCATGCATACTCTTCTTGTTAGCAGAGAGTAGGTCCTCTTTCTAGTGCGTTTTTTTGTGCTTTCACTGATTGTTTCATTCTGTGAATGAAGGTTCGGTGGAAAACAAATCGAGGCTTTTGAAGACCCAGGAACAGTAAATTATGCAACGGTCCGAGATGTTGCAGAGGAAGAAGCAAGGTTGGAACAGTTTGGGCGTGAACTTGAGGCTGAGTAAGGTAGCTACTGTCTACCTCACCGTGGAGGATTGAGTTTTTTTTTACTTTCCTCTGCCCTTTGCATTCCCGAGACTCGTGTCCTTCTATATCATATCCCCTAGAAGACCACTGTTACGAGCCAGTTCCTTTGCGCTCTAGTTTGACTAAGAAGCAGAGATTTCCAATATCACTCCATTTATTTCTTCTATTTTCCACCTTAGTTGTTGGGAATCAAACGAAATGGGAAAATGTTTGTCTCTTTTTCTTGGCCCGGTTGAGGATTGGCGATATTTGATAGAGTCTTGGGGCAAAATCCTTTCCGCCACTTGCCATGTTTTTATAGATTTAGCAATTGGCCTGCTCACACCCAAAATGAGAAAACTACTGCTCTTCCCTCTCAGAGCCATCACCACCATCCTCTTGAGCGATGGTACACAGCTATTTTAAGGGGTTGCACACTTTTGGAACACTTCTCAGTAAATTTTACTTTTCTTAGAAGACAATTGGAACGAATTTTGTGTAACCTGCTTTTCTTCATGTTTTTGGACTTGGTGTGGATTAGTTATGAATATCTGAGGCTAGACTGGTGTAGTTATTTATCACCATCTTCATATTGAAATGCTCATTGTCTGTACATGGGATTCAGTGTTTGCTACTTGGACAATGCTTATTAAGTGGGGATGTCCCTTTTTTTCTTTTCAAACTGAACCTAGAAATTGGTAGTTCCTCTTTGTAATTATGTTGATGAAACTTAAAAAGTTTGGTTGCCGAAGGAACACTTAGATGTTCATGTTCATTTTAGAAAGCGTGAGAGAAAATCTTGGAAAATTTGACATGTTGTGAAACCATGTTGATTTATCACTTTTTAGATGCCTTGTGATTTCATTTTTCGAGTTTGGTAAAGTTCATTTATATAATGAGTGGTTTTTGCACCTCTCATATGAATACTTATAGATTTATATGGGTTATGGATTTTGAAATTAATTTGTGACTATTATTAAAAAAATGAAGCAGTTTGGGTTAGATGTGGCTTCCTCTTACCTTTTCAAGGAAATTCTACTAAAAATGCCTTCCGCAGTGGAAGAATTTCCTTTCCTGGAATTCATATAAATCACCTTGTGGGTTAGGTTTGCAAAGACTTCAATTAGGGTTCAGTTCTTTAACCCTTAAACGTTGGGCTGGTCACCACAACCGCTCAACAATTATAATATTGTTTCCAAAAGCTACAAAAGTCAATAGTACATGTTGATCTGAAAATTATAGAAAGGACAATATGGGACCAAAGATTGTGTTTGTGGATCTTCTCACAATTTGGGTTGCCTAAAAATATGAGTGCATTTGGTGAGGTTATTTTTTGCCTTTCATGATGCACCATGTGTTTATGATCACTTCTAAAAAAAATCAAATAAAAAACAGCTTTTTTTGGTTGATAAAAAGTTTTTTAGAGCTAGAGGACAAAAAACATCCTCCTCAACGTTCAGGGGTTAAGGACCAAGGGATAATATAGATTCCCAAAAATGTGAAGATGAGTCATATAGTGCAATTCAAAAAAATAATTAAATGAGAATTTTCAAAAGGAATTATAATAATACAATCCATAAATTGTATCCACACGGTTGGATGTACTATTGCAGTCTCAAATGTTTTTCAAAATATTCACACAAAAGACTTAAAATTCCTTCTAAAATTGATCATGGAATGAAAATTAATGATTTTCACAAAAAGATTCTTTCACCTTTTTTATTAGGTTCTAATTGTGATAGTTTTTTAACATAAGTCACAATATAGTAAATTAGAATGTGAAAATAAAAAGAAATTTATTTTAGAGAAGAAATTCTAGGTTTGAACATCAAATCTTTGAGAAAAATAGAAGGAGAACCAATGTAGATAACTTAATTTAAAAAGTTAATAATGCATAGTACACTATCTCTGAATACATTTAAATTTTTATTGATATATTGATGTGCCCCTATATGTAGGAATTCATTTATTTCATAGATGATGGTGGTTCATTTCATTAGCTAAATGTAGAAGTTCAAACATATCTATATAAATGATGTATCAATATTGTTTAAATATGTACTAGAGAGAATAAAAACTCATAAAGATCTACTTGAGCAACTAATCATTGTTCACCTTATTGTACTATGTCCAACTAGTTTGCTAATGACTATCTCTTCTCCCCTATTGGTTTGCCAATAAATATTATAAATCTTATATAATAATAGACTTGGTTTGCATTATGTTTGTTAGTCTAGCAAAGTATCACTAGCATTTGATTTAAAAATTTGTGATTGTTCAAGGGCCAAGGCACAAAGTGAAAAATTTGTGATTGGCCTAGGGCCAAGGAGCAAAGTGATGAACATGGGTGTTGGTTGTGAAAGGATATCTTTGGTGGAACCCATTGAATTTTTTCCCAACTTGAATTTGAAATTTAGATACAAAGAGGTGGGGAGGGAGATAAAAAGGCAAATTGATTTGAATCTAAAATTGGATTTGAGTTTATTTTATCCCATAGAATAATTTTTAGTGTGAACTGGGCCATGTCGTAGGGCCATGGAGGGCATGACACCGTTGGTACAACGAGCGCATAGGGTGTACTAGTATCTTTACAATATCTCATTGTTTTGTTGGTCACTATCTCCTTTACCTTATTGGTTAGAATGTCACTATCTTGTTTACCGTACTTGTTTGTTGGTCTCTTTTTTATGGTCTATTGTTGATCATTATCTCTAGAAGGTCCTATTGACTTGGTCACTATCTCTTTTACCAAAATGGTTTAGTAGCTACTATCTTTACTAAATGTAAATTTTTTGTCCTTTTGATTTGCTAATTACTATGTGTTTTATATGCAACACTCTCCTTGATCTCCTAGTGCCTTGTGAAGTGATTTAAAAAAAAATTCAAAATGTACAATTTCAACTAACAATAATTTTTTAATTTTTTTGATAGTTATATGACAGTTGACTGATATGCATGTGCAAGTTTGTTTAGTACTAACTTTTTATGAATAATGAACTCAACGTATGTAAAGCCAAAAAAATATGTAGTTTTTAGATTATGAAGCATCACCATTCAAAATGATTTTGACACATTCATATGTTACAACTATTTTGAAATAAGCACATTAAGATTATGCATTTGTAGTTTATTACCATATTTATTTTCAATATTTGATAAGTAATCAAAATTTGAAGATCTCAAATTTCAAATGATATATGCTTTTATAAAAATAAAGTATAAATAACATAAATACAATCACAATTGTAAATATGCAATCCAAAAATATAAAATCAACAAGTTTTGTTCAAACAATATCAAATCTCTCTTCTAAGCTGCATTTTACAATTTGCTATTTAAGTTTTTCAAATTTTCAAATAATTTTAAAACTTAGATAGACTAAAGAGACATAAATGACTCAAGTAACTCTTTACAATACTTGTGAACTTTTCAATTTCACCATAGAAGAGGATTACATCTTTGTTCATGCAACAAATCCTTCACACAACAATCACAAAGTTATGGCAAAAATAAAAAATGATTATCCATCTTGTTTTACAATTTATGTGCTTTGTCCTACTTACAATTTCCTTGTCCACAATGTACCACAATATGTCTCCATGTCCCACATTTTGTCTCAAGTCTCTTGAACATTGAGATGTTTCATAGCAAAACCTCATTTGC
Source organism: Ulota crispa (assembly GCA_963920765.1). Lineage (NCBI taxonomy): Eukaryota > Viridiplantae > Streptophyta > Bryopsida > Orthotrichales > Orthotrichaceae > Ulota > Ulota crispa. The sequence continues at coordinate 30,086,905 of OY987242.1, forward strand.
CTTTTCAAAAAGAGACAAATCTTTTAAGTCCCAATTCTAAACAATTTTTAACAAATCCATCTTGAACTTCTACAATAACTAGACTTTGTACATTTCTATGGCATAATGCATTACTATTGAGTGAATAGTAATTAGTGCATTAAACCATGTATAAGAGCAAACTTCCATGAGTGGTCAACTTAAGGTAATGTAGTAAAAATAAATAATGAGCAATACTGATTCATGAAATTGTGATTGATTGGCCCAAAAAATAACTACAAAACTTTAATGGCACAAACTAAGCAAAAAGGTGAGAGTTGTTGATTAAAAACTCTCTCAAAGTTGGGGATTGAATGTGATTTTTGGCAGAAGGATACTGTCATTTTGTGACATACTATAAAAAACACAATTTGTGTTAGCTTAATTCCAAATGATGCATATAATATACTATTGGAAAGGTGCTATTGAGATGTTTCTTATAAAGTATCATGTATCCAAGTGAAATAAAAACTTTGCATATTGAACTCTATTAAAAGAGCCAAATAATAGGAGATTCTATAAGGTTTTAAACATTTATCACATTTACACTTAACACAAGTATGCCTTGTACACTCTTCTCAATGCATCTCTCTTGATTGTCTTTCTTAAATTTTGGTGATTTTTTAGATGACTTTTTACCCTCTTTTTCCTTGCTACAAGGAAAGACCCCTCTTGAATTTCTAATGACTTTTCACCCTCCCTTTGGACCCTAGCATTTCCTCTTCCTCTTCTTTTTTGAATTTCTAATTTGGGTGAAAAAAAAAAACACCTATTGCTTAACCCCTAAAGGCCCAAGCCCTTTTATCTATGAAAACCACAAAAAACTACCACTTTTGGGGAAATGAGTAGAAGAGTAGGAAAATAGTTTTTTCTTAAAATCCAACCATAGGATCTTGCCCTAGAGGCCTAGACTATGTAAGGTACTTGTGGGAAAAATCAACTCATTCTAGATGAAGAGGAGTGAGAAATCGACATTTGAAGTGACAAAAAAAAAGTTTTTTTCCTTGCTGCTCAAAATTTCAAAAGCCTTTGACCACTCTTATAGCAAATAAATTGATCTACACAAAGTTGAGGTTTATTTTATCTGTGTAGAAGACAAAGTTAGGTATGGGTGGGAGAATTTTCAGATTAATTGGAGGCATAAAACATACTTCAAAAAATCTTTGAATGCTCAAAGGTCTTGAAGTTTGCAAGTACATTGGGCAAAATTGGAGGATTTATATAAAATTCAGCAATTTTAATTACATTAATCTAAATGGTAAAAAACTAAGAAGTCTTAGCCTACTACAACTTGGGAACAAATTTAATCAAAAATCAATTGGTCAAACCGCTTAAAAAATTAAAGCACCAAATTTTACAAGGGGCAAAAGGAATGGAGGTTTGGGAGTCCTTCAAGATAGGCATCTTCCACTCCACCCCTTTGCCTAAGTGTCCACACCTTGTGCCCACAAGGGCTGGCCCTCTTTGCAGTCAACACCCACTTACAAAGAAGATCTATGCCTTGTCCAAATTGCCCCTTCTTGCCTAGTTTCAAAAAATTCTTGATAACTTTTTCATCATATGTCAAAATAGCATCATATTAATTAAATTGGGAAAAACAATATATTTTTGGGACTTTCAAAGGATTAAGGTGATCACCTTAATTTGAGCTCTAGCATTTTTTTTGGTACACATGCCCTCACCTGAGAGGAGGAATTTGGGAGGGAAATAATCTTAGTGGCTCAAACTAGATCTGATACCTTCAAATCTGGTTTAGGGTAACTTTTTGGGTTTAAGATGGAGTACAAAATGGGACCCTTGTTTTTCCCAATTTAATTAATAAGGTGTTAAATGAAGAAAAATTAGATACCTGCATAGGTTGTTAAATTCTCTACCTTCAATAAAAGTTTTAAAAAATCACACAAACTAGTTTAGTTATAGATACATGCCTGAAATCCATTTGTCCCCCAAGGGGACAATTGGGCCTTTAGCGGTTAACACCCAATGCTTAACACCCAATGTTTTATAATAGAGATTTTGAAATTTTAATGCTAATAAAGAATTTTGAATATTGCATAACATATACGCTTTGTAGTATAGATTTGAGAGCTTTACAATGGCTACTTCTTCACTTATTTTCTCCTTGCATGGAATAACTTAACCTTTAAATGAGGGCAAGCTTTTTTTTTTTTTTTGATATGATTGCATGATTCACAAAAAAAAAACCCAACACGTTATAGGTCTTCTCTTTAATTTTTTTTAAGCTGTATTATGTTGTGAATGTCCAATTATAAGTGGTCTCAACTCCCAAGCATTGGTACCTTTGCTTGATGCAGAAGGACCACTATTTTTCTTAGTGTAAATATGTGAACAAAAATATAGGAAATCTGAAAAATTAAGTTATAGTTTACACAACCTATACATGTTTTTAGCACTTGGAAACAAAACAAGTTAAATTTGAAATTCAAGTGTAAACCCTACTCAAATGTGGAGTTTGTACATATTCTCTGCCCACATTATCAGTCTAAGTAGGATTAGCCACTTTAGCCCTTAAACGTCAATGCAGACGTGTTTTGTCCAATGCATGACAAAAAAAAAAAGTCTGTTAGATGTAACTCGTAAGGTCATTTTTCATTTGTTTTTTTACAAAAGTTATTATGGAGACATGGTCCATCACGGAAGGCAAAAATCAACTTCATTGAATGCACTCATATATTTAAATATTCCATATTGTGAGAAAATTCACAAAAAATGATGTTAGATCTCATGTTACCCTTCTTGCAATTTTCATGAGGGTAACATTGCATGCAGATTATGCAATTTTTGAGATAGTTTTGAATTTTTTAGAGAATAGTATTGAGTTTTGTAAGCACTTTATCATACTAGTCACACCACTCTAACAAATGGCCACCATCACAAACCCATCATTTAAGGGAGGAGTACTTTGGCAGTTTGGCATTGATATGTGCTTGATCCATAATATTGTAAACTCAATTTTAACCCTCAATCGCCGGGCAGGTGACTGCAGACTGCCCTCATTGTAGCTTTTATAGTGTTTTCAGAGGTGGGCACTAGTAATATTGTTTCTAAAGGTTGCAAAAGTTGATAATGTTTGCTGGTCTCATGAAAATTGCAATAAGGGCAACTTGGGACCTAACACCGTGATTTTGAATTTTCTCACAATTTTAATTACCAAAAAATATCAATGCATTTGGTGAGATTATTTTTTGCCTTCCACTATGAATCACATATTTATGATCGCTTCTGAAAAAAATCAGATGAAAAATTGCTTTTGCCTATAGTACAGTATATTTTTTTTAGGCCAAAGGACAAAAAACGACCTCCTTGGCGTTTTAGGGATAAATCATGAAGAACTAGAAATTGATAAAATCTGTGCACTTAACGCTTAAACGACCATAGGGCATAGTATAAACGCTAACGTATATTTGTCAATTGCTACCAATAAGAAATTTTGATATGGGATCTCAAGTAGCTCACTAGAATCACATTGATCTATTCTCCAACTTCTTTGTTGGTCTCAAATGTAGTAAAGGTGAGGATGCATTCCAAATACAAGAAAAATATCCCATATTGTACTGGTTGCAAAGAGCCTTTTGGTCGTTTAAGGGTTAAGTGCATTAAAGAGTGACATAAATAGATGGAAAAAAAAAAGCTCCATTTCAAAGTTTCATGACCAACCCCCTTCCAAAAATATTAATAACCCCTAACGTAAACTATAAAGCTGCACCCACTAATCACTATTTTTGCAGAAAAGTGGTAAGTAACTAAAAAAACTTGCAGAAAACTTCATTTTTGCACAAAAGATAAGCTTCATTTGCCAAATCAAACAACCACTTTTCAGCAAATTTTGAAGTTCACACAAGCATGCTTTCTTTACCAGCTTCAAAGTCTGGAATTTGTTAAATATGGCAGTACAAGAAAACCTCAATCTGGATGTTGGAGGATTAGAAAAACTCCTTCGTTGCAAGCTAACGCAAGTTATCTTGTATTGTCATATCTATAATGTAAAGCGTGGATTGTTTGTTTGTCACGGGTATTCAAAATCCTCTATTTACACCAAAAATTCCCCAATTTTCTATTAGAGAGGACTCAGAGGAGGGAGGGAGAAGAAAAGGTAAGGAAAGGGAGGGTGAAAAGTCACAAATTAAGATAAGATAGACTACGCAAATTACGCAAATCTCAAGCAAGGCATACTCGTTTCACAAATTCCGGACTTTGAAAGCAAATTTTGGACTGTGCAGTACCATGGTGATTGAGAGATGATCCAGTATCAAGCATATTCTCTAAAAACAAACTCTCCAACCATGAATTAGCTAGCTCTCTACCAAGGAGCAACATTGCCCACAATTTTCAATTTCTCATTTTTGTTTTTTATTTTTTATTTTGGTAATTCTGGACCTTAAAGTATCCGAAACTTGTGTTAAAACATGGCATTGTGTCTCTTTGCATGTTGTCATTTTTCAATCCAAAATATAATGAAGTAATTCGAAAGTTCTGATTCCATGAGGTTCTGATTCCATGAAAGTAACGGAAATACTTTTTTTACAGAACCAAGAGGCTAGAGAGAGAAAGATGCTCAAAGGACTTGGGCATATTACATACAAACTTAGCCAGTTAGCCTTCGGAGTCTCTCCGATCCTGTACTGATTGTTCAGGAGATCCCGTTTCAGGAGATCCGTCGAGAAGAACTCAATCTGATCAGAATCCATGGTTTGCAAAGGAAGCGACCACCCCTTCTCTTCGATCCACACTCGTCTGTCTGTCATGTCAAGTCCCAAAGCTTTCTAGCATGGCTTCTCCTCCACTTTCTGCAGAGCTTGGTAAAATTGCTGAACATGATCTGCTATGACAGACTTACTGTAGTATGCTCATTGCAGATACAAAAGTGTATACAAACAAGTTGTTTTTCACCGACTTGCTAGAGGTTTCATCTGGCATTTATGGCTTTCAAGAGTTAACTACACTTACTTTTAGCAGGTTTGAAGTTGGCTCCTACCAGGAGGTCGACTTAAGTGCAGGTTTGTATTGCAAGTTTGTTTGGGAAGTCGGTGCTATGGAGTACCTTAACAAATGGTTTGCAAGCATTCTCTCCGCCATGCAATACGCACCAGGCGAAGCGCAGATGGTGGTTGCATTCTTGGTGGCTGTGATCTCCATTTTGCTTATGCCCTTGGTGCTCCTGAGATTGCACAAGCAAATGCGCAACGTGCTGCCGCCATCGCCTCCGGGCGCCTGGCCAATTGTCGGGCACTTACCCCTGCTGGGGAAGCAGCCACACATCACCATGGAAAAATGGGCCAATGAGTTAGGCGGTATTTTTCTGCTTCGATTGGGATCAGTTCCAACAATTGTGGTCTCTTCACCAGAAATGGCGCGCGAAGTGCTGCTTACTCAGGACAAGACCTGGGCGTCCCGCCCGAAACGAAAAATCTCGGCGTTCTACTTTTCTTATAACTACCGAGGTTTGTGAATCGGACTACTCCTTTGATTCCAATCATTTGAAAATTCAAACTGTTCATGTGTGTAATGAGCTTATCTGTGATGTTCGGGTGGGACTAGGCATTGCGTTTGCTCAGTACACGCCTATGTGGCGCCAGCTTCGGAAGATTGCAACGCTGGAGCTCCTGACGACGAAAAGGTTGGAAGCAATGAAGCCGGTGCGTTTCGAAGAATCGCAGCACATGATTAGGTAAATCAAGCTGTCTTCATAACAGATTCTGAAGCTTTCGGTTAAAGTTTTTGAAAAACACAGCAAGTTTCTAACGACTCTTTGTCACGTATAATAGCTTAAGAACAGAGTCTCTAAAAGCAGAATTGAAGTTACTCAGTGTAAGGCAATCACAAAGCGAAATCAAAAAAAATGTGAGAAGGAGAACTTAGCTGAACTTGCTGCACAGAAGAAACTGTGTTGATTGTAAAACGGAGATGTTTTGCAACACTTGCTGACATGTTTGCTTGGCAGGTCGATAATGCAGGATGTTGCAAAGGCAGGGAAGCTGGTGGACGTGAAGCTGAGGCTGAACATCAAAGTGGCGAACGAGATCTTCCGAATGGTGTTAGGACACCGATTTTCCGGCTCAATTCGTGAAGAGGAGGAAGAGGACGTGGAAGGGCGCAAGTTCAAGGACATAATCGACGAGCTTCAGCAACTGAAAGGCTTATTCATGTTCGGCGATTTCGTCCCGTGGCTGCGCTTCTTGGACATCGGCGGTATTGAGAAGCGGATGAAGGCGGTGCAAGGGAGCCTCGACACGTTCTTGAACAAAGTCGTGGACGAGCACGAGGCGAAATGGCGCAAGGGACCGCTTGCGGAGACGGACAAGGACATGGTCGACGTGCTCTTGCGCACAATGCGTACACAACACCACAATGAAGCCTTGAAGCTTGACGTGGAGAGCATCAAAGCAACCGCCATGGTACTCACTCACGCAACTCTTGCTGCTAAGATCTCAATTCAAAGTGCCAGCAGTAAGTTTTCAAACAAAACGGCGCAACTCCCGCTGTCACAATTCCTAATCGCATGCTCCTCTTAGACTCTGTTCTCTGATTCTGCATTTAGATACTCTGTTCTTTAGTTGCAGGTACACAAATAAAGATTTAAAAACGTTTAAAAAAACTTGCAAAATTAGAAAATGGAGAACAAGAGTAACTTAACTTTACTCCGTTCCTTTTCGAATTAGGTGACGGCGCAGTTCCCGCTGTCATAATTTCTCTAATCGCGTGATCCTTAAACTCTGTTTTCTGAATCTGTATTTTGATACTCTGTTCTTTAGTTGCACGTACAAATACAAAGATTCAAAAACGGTGAAAAAACTTGCAGAATTAGAAACTGGAGAAAAGAAAGTAACTTAACATACGGATGTCACAATTTCTAATCGCGTGCTCCTTAGACTCTGTTTTCTAATTCTACATTCAGATACTCTGGTCTTAAGTTGCAGGTACGCATATCAAGATTCAAAAATGGTGAAAAAACTTGCGGAATTAGAAACTGGAGACGCGAGAGTAACTTAACTTACTCCGTTTCTTTCCGAATCACGTGACGGAGTATCAATGGCTTGATTCTGATCATGGACTGGCTGTAAAACAGAGCATGATAGCAGCGGGAGTGGACACATCCTCGGTGACAGTGGAATGGGGAATGGCAGAGCTCATCCGTAACCCTACCGTTCTCAAATCGCTAACCTCCGAGCTCGACAACGTCGTCGGGAAAGACCGGCTGGTGCAAGAAACCGATATTCCGAGTCTCAAGTACCTTCAAGCATTCGTGAAAGAAGTCTTTCGTCTACATCCACCAGCGCCGTTGCTGATCCCGCACGAATCAACGCACGATTGCGAGATAACCGGCTACTTTGTCCCTGCAGGCACACGGCTACTCGTGCACGCACATGCCATCGGTCGGAACAAGAGGGCGTGGGACAATCCTCTCCAGTTCGACCCGGAGAGGTTCATGCGTCGGTCGGAGATTGACGTGAAGGGCCAAGACTTCGGTCTCCTCCCATTCGGATCTGGAAGGAGAGCATGCCCCGCTATTGCCCTGGGCACCGTGTCTATGCAGTGGACGCTGGCGTTGCTGGTTCAGGCGTTTGATTGGTCTCTTCCTGTTGGTCAGAACTGTAAGGATCTGGACATGACGAAAGAGTTCGGGATTACGACCCCGCGGGCACACACGCTCTTCCTGCACGCAGTCCCTCGTTTGAATCCCGACCTGTACCCGTCGCCATAGCCGGACCGTCGATTGTTGCGTGCTTTTGCGTTTTTGCTTGTGTCGTTGCTGTGTCGAGCGGTACTGCAACACAATCATGTTGCTTTGAATTGTCCACTTTGCAGAGAGACAGATGTGTGATCATAGTAAAGGTACTCCCAATCTCTGGGCATGTGCTTTACCAACAGACTTATAGCTAGCAACTGTAATGACAGGCAGCTCCAGCTACCGACACTGAATATCGCGTTTGGGTTGCCCCACACTAGTTATTTGACATTTTATACTACATAAATACTTACCGTTTATATAAAGGGAATTGGTATGTGTACCGCACCCTTTCAATTATTGTACCACACCCCAAAGTAAATTTTAGATTTCTACCATCAAAAAGCTGAATTTGAGAATTTGGGATTCAGATTTGGACTTAGAGACCATGATTTAGTCTAGAACCAAAAAAAAAGTTGCAATTCAATAACATTCAATGAAAAATTTTAACTAGAGAGAAAATTGTTACTTTTACCTTTGTTTGTAAAAAAGATAAGCTTTTTCATTAGGTGTTGTTAAATTGCAATTTTTTTGTGGTTTTAGACTAAAAGCATGGCCCTAAGTCCAAATCTGAATTCCAAATTCTCAAATTCAGCTTTTTGATGGTAGAAATCTAAAATTTACTCTTGTGTGGTATAGTAATTGAAAGGGTGAGGTACACATATCAATTCCCTTACATAAATACTTACTGTTACAATCATTTCCATCAACAATTACTAAAAGAAACTATTTTTAAAGGGCTTGGCAACAACAATGAAGTTGTAAAAAAACAAACTAGAGGCATCTATGTTGTAAGTTGTGTGAAATTCCTAATGTAGAGTTGCATGTATCTCTAAGTGGACAACACTATTTCATCGGCATAAAATGGTGAGCCTATGAGCGGTGAGCCAAGATTTTGTGAGCGGGAACTAATCTTGAGCTCAAAATCAATAAAAAACTCAAAAAACAACAAATTTTCCAAGAGATGAATGTTTATAATACACAATTATAAGGCCCTATATATGCATGTATAGGTGAACTTTAATATTTAGGAAAAAAATAAGGCTCATGGCTCATGGATCCTTGCTTATGATTTAGCATTCCCCGCCTCTAAGTTACCAAGCAATGAGTAATGAGGTGACTTTTCAAGATAAGACAACCTAAATGCACAATTCACTATAGAAAAAGCCCCTTTCAGGGAAAAAAAACCTGTTCGTCCGGAGACATTGCACAAATCACTATAGTATCAAAGGCTCTATTCATGTAGCAAGGCAGCTTTAACGGTATTAGTACACAAACACACAATATGCACAAGTTGGTGGTACGTGATATAGGAAAAGTGCTTGATATTGTAAACTACTTCAAAAATGTTTTTGAAATAAAGATTTTTAACATGAAATCTTTTCTTCTGGACTTTTGTATGGGATAATTTTTAGGTTTTCATAAATTTTACCAAGATCATTTAAGTTTTTTGATGTAATTCTAGGTAAACTTTGAGATAAGAAATTTTGAATTCATAGTGTTAATAGAAAATTTTAAATCCTTGTGAGACATTTTCTAGTGATAAGTCAAACACTCAATAAGGTAGGAGCACCCATAAGCATCAATTTAAGGGTTTTGAACATGATAAGTATTAATAAACAGTTAGCAAATTATAAGATCCTATTAGGAACATAATTATAATAAGTTTGCACTTTTGAATGTATAATTTGGATATTGTGAGAATAAGTTGTGAATTTTTAAAGAGCAAACTGCGGTTGTACCCATAACCACTTATAAGATTTCATGTTCACATGTTGTACATCCATGTCATTACATCTATTTACTTCCAAAGATTTTCAAAGATGTTAAAGGTGATGGTTTTGGGGACAAAACGCTTATGGGTGTTCCTACGTTACTTGATGCAACAATATTAGGTGACAAATAGACACCAATATTCTATAATAGAGAAATTTGAAATTTTGATGTTAACGAGGAATGTAGCTATACTGTGGCTAAACATAAAAACAGCCAAATGGAACTTTTCCATCTCATTTTCATTACAAGTTGTGTTAACCCATTAACGACCAAAGGGTCCCCAAATACACTAGGAATCGACCACATATTGGTTGCTCAGTTGTTGATGGGTTAATATGATGCTATTTCTTATGCAAATAACTTTATTATGAAAGTTTTACAATATTCTTGAGACATTGGTTATGGAATAGTGATATAGAAACCTCTCTATCAATATTTCTTGAAAAAGTTGAAAGGCTATAAATTCGTTGTAGTTCTATAAAGAGACTTGAACATTGTGCAAGTTGACGGAGATAAGTCGTTACAAACTAAGAGGTTTTTTTATAAAGATGCTTTCCCTATAATCATGGGAAGGTTTATTCAATAACTCCATTATGCTTTTGCTTCCCATGATTATGATACTTACAATATTGTCAAGTAAATTTTAATAAAGTTGATGTAGTAAAAAGTAAATTGTATTTAATAGTTACGTATTGCATTTTCCACCTATTTCTAGTTTTTGACATGGTATTTTTTTCTAGCAATTTGTTGTCAATTGGCAACAAATCTTACCAATAATGCCTCATCTTACCATTCATTGGGCAATGGGCTTGCGCCATTGCAAATTTGGCAAAAAAAAATTAGCCTAAAAAATGCCTTGCTTTTTGAGTCTTAAATCATACACTTTTAGTTTGAGCTATGTGTAAAATACTATATTGAATATCATATAATTATTTTTAAAGTAACTTTTCCCGTTTGTTCTTAACAACTAAAATTTGATTGGCTCAATGCCCTCAATATACACTAACTTAAAATTGCCACAAAGAATAATTTTGAAGAAATATACCATGAACATACATCCAATAAGTAAAATTTACCTTCTAGGGTCATGCAAGTTCAAGGTGGAGGATTGAACAAGATTGAGAATGTTCCAATCAAGAGAGACACACATGTGAAGGTTTGAGTTTTGAAATGTATTAGTGAATTTTGTTGAGGGTGAAGTTTCATGGTAATTACTAAGTGATGGGTTTTTTGGAGTCAATTATTGGGTGTGAAAAGTGGGGATGAATTTTTTGGATTCAACCATTGAATGTGAACAATGTGCAAGATCATGTAAAATTAGGTGATGAGTTTTTTCAATTCAACTATTGGGTGTGAACTAGTTTGCAAGGCCATTCAAAGTTAGATTCTTGAAGTGGAGCACAATGAGCTAGTGCCAATGAAACCCATTATTTGATATATAACCACTTTTTGCCACCCAAGCCCTCTTTTGTAACCAAGTTGTGTACTTGTATTGGTGCTATTTTTTACAAGATTTTTTTCAAAAATTAACAAATTATGTAAATCAACATGGATGAGAGTTTTGTGAAACGCATGGACTATTGCCATTCAAGCAAGACTTGCAAACTTAAGGTCTATACATACTTTCTCTTGTGCCCTAAAATCCTAGACAAGTTAGAAAGTGCTTTTTGATGAGTAGACATCATGTTTTTGTGAGAGCAATGGCAACATCACATGACTGCTGTAGCTACTATATGTTTCATTGAACTTGTAATTCACTATAGCTTTTTGAGAAATCTTTAGCAATATTCCTTTGTTTATGCCCTGCATGGCCTTCATATGTGAGATCACATGACACAAAAGATGTAAGTACATAAACTTTCAACATCATGTTGCATGTATGTTCTTGCAAAACTTGATTATTAACTATAAACTAGTGTCCCAAAGATCCAATGGGAGTGAGCTATGTTAGCAAGCTTTATGCAAGAAATAGATATGTTTGAAAATTGGAATATAGAGTGACACTTTTCCACACAGACAAAGAAGAGGCACAAATGGCAACCTCATTGCAATTGCAACATTGGGGATGCAAGGTGCTGGAGGCTCATTTGCATTGCTTGATGTGACTAATTTCCACAACAAAAGAAATTGTCTTCTTCTCAAATGGGAGTTCACTCAAAGCTTCTCTTAATACATTTGTGGAACTTATGCAAGAACGTATCAAAAAAATTCCATTTTTCCACATGACAAATTCTCCCATTTCAAGCAACCAACAAAGAGATTCCACATGACCCATAAAACGAGATGAATCAAGTGAGATCATTTAAGTGATGGGTTCCAAAATTTTCATGCCCCTTAAGATTATATTTTCATGTTTTATTTTCAAATGAAGTTTCAAAGAATGCAATTTGAATGAGTGCCAATGATAACCTAGTGTTAATGGGGGCATAAAGGAGATTTGTAACCAATTGGAGCAGCATTGCATGCCAACCATTGCCCAATCACAAAATTGACATCAATACACATATACTTTACTTCTTTCAGTACAACAATTACAAAGTAAAGAACTTCTGCTAAGATTGTACTGTGATACAAAGTTCACAAAACTGTTCATTGTGGATCATTCTAGTCCTTAGAAGATTGGTTTTTTGGATACTGCTTGTTCATTGTTGATCCTTCCAAGTTGGTCAAGCCTTTGGCAGTTTTTATATATTATTTTTGAGATAAGCATGATGGAAAGCAATTGTACTACAGAACTTGTCTCAATCCAGCTTGTGGGAATAGTAATTTGGAGGTTTGTATATGACTTTCGGCAAGAATTGCACATGCTATGAGAATTGCAACTAGCTATTTGTATTTATAGGTTTTATAAAATGTCTTACCTACTTCTGTTTTTTTCAATGGCAACACCACAATGAGTGCCAATTCAAGGGTGGCCATTCCAACAAGAGGTTGCCACTATGGAAATCAAGTAAAAAATTTACAGAATTTGTGGGGTCTGTCTTTTCTTGTCAAGCACCTTGACACTAATTCTTTGGTGGTTTGTTCACGAGATTTGTATAGTAATCTCTCCCTTTAGAAGAAATGGGGTATTAAATTTCATGTCAAAGTGATAGATCTAGGTCAGTGGCCACTTACCATGTCATGATCCTCAAGTGTCACATTAACTAGAAGAAATTGTAAAACTAATCCTCTAATGAGGCGGTCTTCAAAGGTTGAACCCCAAGTTCCCTCTAGCACTTGAAACCTTCAAAACTTGAATGGTACAAGTTTTGAGCAATTGCTTCTTGTATTTAGAAGGACTTAACCCCTAAATGCCCACGCCCTATCTGAGTTTCTTGGACTTTCCATGAAATTGAACAATCAATCAACCTCTTCACAAATTCCATCAAGTTTTTTTGAATTGTAACCTTACAAATTTAAGCTAAACATGTTAGAGATTACATGGAAAAAGAAAACACAACAATATCACTTATAGTTTGAAAGATTATAATGTTTGAACATGAGGGTGTTAAAACTGCAAAAGTGACTTAAAGTCTTCCAATTGTCATTTCACATGTCAAATCCAAGAAGTTGGTCACCATCAAAATATGAGGTTTAAGGTCATTACATGTCTAACTCGAATCAATTTATGGTTTTGAAAATCTACTCCTACATTATTTTTAAATGGATTTCTAATGTGGATTTTTCTCCAAAATCTAGTGTATTTGAAGCTCATTTTCAATATCTTCCAACACTAAAAAACTCAAGATTACAGTGGACACCCTTGTACAAAATCTCAAGTAGAAAAATCCTCAACTTTCATTTTCAAAATCAGATTTTTGATGTTGGATGTAGACTTCAAAACAAACTCATAATGAAAAAAAATACTGAAAATAATGATTTGATAAGGTTTTATCCATCTTCAAAGTTCCCTCGCAACCCAAAACTGGTCACTTGGGCATTTACGGGTTAAGCCACCTCAACCCCTCCTTTCTTTTTTGTGCCATTGAAAACTATGTGAAGAGGAGCATACTCAAAGCTAGTCGTTCATCATGTTGAGTTGTAGTTCTACTTGTGAATAGTGACAAGTATGCCTTGCATGCGCTGTGCCTCTTTCTTTTAATTTCCAATGGTTTTTCAAGTGAACTTTCATCCGAGAAGAGACATTTCACTTCCCTTTTCAAACCTTTTTCTCTCCCCTTAAATTTTGACTAACTTTTAAACCCTTCCAAATATTTCCTCTCCTTCGCCCTTAATTTTCTGTTGACTTTTTCACCCTCTCTTTCTCTGCCTTCTCTCCCTCCCCTTGAAATTCTAGTGACTTGTCATCCTCCCTTTCACTCTCCGTCCCCTTTTTGAATTTCAAATTATTAACACCCAATGCTTTATAAGAAAGAATTTTGAATATGTGATGCTTAATATAGGATGTTGAATTTCGAGTGAATGACACTTAGATTTTATAATATAGATATATTTTCCTTCTCTGTCATGTCATTTGACCTCTTTTTCATTTGACCTCTAAGGAGGCATAGGAAGTGCAATCTTTCTTTTCCCTATCAGGCACTTATAGATGAAGAGCCATTTCTAACCTTGATTGTTTTATCCGTGTCCTGTCAAATTCATGATTATTGAATTGAGCTGGCTGCTTTCACTGAGGTACTAGTCAATATTATTTGACATTTTATGCAAGTGCAATAATCAGTTCTCTTCAACATCAGTCGCATCTCTCTATATTACTCACGTTGCTAGTTGAAAATGTTGTACGTTAAAACTGGAGTAACTTAGTAATTGAAATGCTAGACCGTCAAGTATGATGTCCATCTGAATTCTTGTATTATTACTGTAAGTAACCCATCCAGTCAAGTACGGTCATGCATCAGGCACGAAATTTTTCAAAACTTCATACTCATTATTAAAATTTCATGGCCATCTTTGTTAAAATGCTGAGCTTTTCACATCACCGAAACTGTGACATCCAAGAGCCCAGAAAAAAACTGTGTTCTCATTAGTTTCCATGGACTGCACTCACACTTCAATGTGTTTTAAGTTACTTGCAATACTTAATGCAACTATGGGATGCTAATTCAAAAACGGATACCAAAATTATAAAGAAATAGCTTTTTTTTCTTTTGAAGGAGGTAAACGGGTTTACAAATAATGTTCAAGGATTTGACATTCACCGAGTTTGATTTAAGAATAATGATTTTCAGCAAGCCAGCGCTAATAAAACCCTCACGGCATGGTAGTAATGAAATAATTACTAAGCGTTTAACATTTTGCCGTTCACTATGGTAGTACTTGCTTGGCAAGCTCCGTTTTGGATTCATGTCATTGAAAATAAACAATTCATGGGTGTCCATACTTAGGTGTTAGTTTCATAAGTACCAAGAAAAGTTTGTCTAAATAAACACATCACCAAACTATTTTAAGCGGGTAAAATTACTCTCAATTGAGTGGTCAAGTTTAACGCACCGAATAATGCATTCGTCGGCTATATCACATGCAAAAGTACATTACCATCTGGCCTAAAACTACCACAAGTACTAGCATGGTGTTTAGGCAAAAGTACATATTCTCTAAATCAAATTATGTGCACGATTTTCGGAGTACGTGTCACATTCACCTCAAAGATCAAAACCTTCTGATATTGAAGACTGCATTGTCATTATTCCTGAACTACTGTGCACACAAGTTCGCAGCTACAGATCAAGATAAAACCGGTAACTGAAAGCTCTCTTACTCGGGTACCAGACATTGGAAATGCCAATAAAACGTAAATAGTACCTCATTTCTCTTGACCCACACAAAGTCTGTGAACAAATGGAAAAAAATGGGGTGTTTTCTGAGGTTTCAATGACGATATTCCTATACAAAACTTCGCCAAGCTGTACACAAAATACATACCAGCCTCAACTGAAAGCCTTTCAAGCGAAGAGTGCCTACAAAACTTTTGTTCCAACATGTCGTTTGAACTACGTGCTTGCTTTTCTAACGTCTCTTGTAATCACAACCCTGCAGCGAACAAACAAGGGAAATTTCATTTCAGCTTGAGTTACTTTGATTCAGTGAGAAGGTGTGAAACAAAGAGCAGTTTGTAATGACAATAATAACAAAACCCTTTTCAACAAATCCGGATTTGAGAATGATGGGTTACCTTAACCTCTTAAAAGGAGCGGAATATTTACACCCAGGCGGCTCTCCCCTCCATTTTCCCTCGACAAAAGGTACTTCCACAGACACACTCGAAGGCATCAACTTGATGGTCCTTGTCATTGAAATCTAAGCCATAGTCCTGCAACAGGGTAACGCGTCGGCAACCTCATCATGAGAAAAAACAGAAAAGCTCAAAGCTCTCTACAAGAGAAACAAAAGACAAGAGCCTTACCCATGTGAGTTCTTCATTTTCATTCACGTCTTTGCTCGTGAAAAACGCCAGCTGCACACAAGCCAGTATGAAGCACCCTGGAATGTCATTGAACTAGAATCTCTTGAAGCTTTATTTTGTTTTATGTTCAAGTGCAAGGCTAGCCAGAATCTACTATATTATAGCAACTTTTGAACTTTGGGTACACAAACATAGAGTATAGCCGTATTGGGAAGCGAAGGGCGAGAGAAGAATATACGTACATGGTAGTAGTGATGGTCTGGGCTCTCAATCTCAACAGGGATGTCAATCAAATTGCTGTCTATACATCTGTCCAGCAAAAACACAGAAAGGCTTGGATTTTCCCGCACAAAGCTTTTCGTTCAAAAAAGCATAATAATCAAATGGTTTGAATTTGCTTACCGGTGATTGATGAAACGGGCGACATTCCCAAAGCGGCGACCATCCAGGCAGAGAGCCTCCTCGTCTTTAAGGTAGCGTTCAGAGCACCAGTCCGCGTCCAGCTGCATCGAGAAATGGTGCTTAACTTTTCCATGAACGTTGTTACGATGCCACATTTCGGCGTTGGTCAGGATTTCTCCAATAAACTCACACACAAAGGTGCCAGCTCGCAGTGGCTCCAGAGTTCGAATGCCCCAGCCTTTTCCACTCTCTGTCCAAAACACCTGCTCCAAAAGAAAAGCAAATATTCCAGTCTTTAGTATTGAAATCTCATTACATAATTGATTAAGATGCTGAAAGTGAAGGATAAAAAAGGAGCCAGAAATAGGCAAAAAGAATAGGAAAAATTTCATTAGAACCCCTGAAGTTTGCCATATTTTCATAGATACCCCTACTTTTTCAGAAACTTCACAAGTACCCTTGGACCAAAAAGTTTAGGCATTTGTTTTGTTGTGAATGCCACTTCCCTTCTTCCTTTGTGCGCACGCATAACAAGAAAGAAGTAGTGTGCGCACAAAGGGAGAAGGAAGTGACATGCACAACAAAACAAACACCTGAAAATTTTGGTCCAAGGGTATTTGTGAAGTTTCTGAAAAAGCAGGGGTATCCATAAAATTTCCCCAAAAAACTATCACCTGACCTGCAATCTGTGTACTATCCCACGTTGCACAATGCGGTTGCCACAAAGTTGAGTACATCTACACTTCTCCCAGCACTCTTTGATGAACCGCCGCTCGACGTGTCCTTTGCAAACCTCGTCATTAGTTCTCTCCACAGGGCAAGCGCCCGGCTGACAATACGACAGCAGGTTCAGGTTGCGCTTGCGTTGCAGCTCCTGCTTCAGAAAGTCCGGGTACAAGCACCCTTCCACTGTGTACGCGTACTCGCCGTCTGTCAACCGAGCGCACTCGCAAGGAACTTGATTGTCCAGACAATCCCCGGCGCAGCCACTGCAGCGATCGTCCTCCCCAATCCTGGCCATGGAGATCCCCAAATGCGCATTCTGGTACACAACGTTTGTGTTTATGTACAGAAACTCCGGAAGTGCGTCCGTGGTGCCGTCCCTGCACAGCGAGATCACCACCTTCTCCTTCCCTCGGCTGATGTCTCGGTGGTCATGGCATGAAGGACGCTCAGGATTCTCCGTAGCGGCTTCGTTGTTGTTGTCTGTTTGACGCTGCTCTTCTTCCAGCTCTGTGAGCTCCAACAGACTTCGCTTCCGTTTCTTGCTGGTCTCGGAACTTGCAGCAGCCATCTCTGTGTCTCTGGAGTTCTCCGCTACTTCACTTGTCGCTTCGTCATGCTGCCGTTGTGGTGATGCCGTTTGTGCCTCATGTGCAGGTTTAAGAAAAGTGGATGTAGTTGCAAGGGGCAAGATTTCTTGTGAGGCGCTGGTTTTATCGATGTCCGCATTGGGGCAACATGACGATGTGTGGATCACCTCGCCCACATGGTCACTACTCGAGAATTGAGCTGGTTCAAGCTCGGTGTCGGAGGTGTCTGAATCACTGCTGTAGCTTGCAAGAGCAGCCAGCGCACCTTCTGAAGCACAAACAACCCCGATCAAATTACGACACTGGTAGACATTCTTCATATAAACCTCCCATTATGGGCCCAGCATGGCAGTCAGTGATCATACCAACGTTCAAAGCCTCACATCCAGCGCCGTCTGGAAGCTCCTGCTCCTGCTCCTGCTCCTCCACTATTGGTGAAGTCTTTAGAACCTCCTTCACTTCAACCTTGCTTGGTAAGTCTACTGGATTCTCGACTGCAGTGGCAACCTTTGAAGCTGGCTCCACGGCTGACTTCACGTCCAGTTGGGAAGCCGTTGAGGGAGAGTCTGTGTCCATTGCAGGAGGCTTTGAACACGGCACCAATCGCAGCATCTGCAATTGCCAGGACCACACACAGGCAAAGTGAAGTAACAGACAATGAAGAGGGCAAAAAAAAGTGCTTCCAAAATGGGGTTTAAGATTCTCTACTAGTTTGTAGCCAATTGCAAATTGAAAAGGACCGTCACTTTTGGTTGTAAAAAACGCGAATATATAACTATTCTTGAGCACAATTGTGTTTGACAAGGAGGGAAAAAAGAATACTCTTCCAAAATAGGATTTAAGGTTGTAAACAAGTTTGTAGCCAGTTGCAAATTGAAAAGGACTGACACTTTTGGTTGTAAGACGCGAATATATATAACTAATTTTGAACAGAATTGAGTTTGACAAGGTCAAACCTGCTGAGCGCGAATGCTAGTGGTATTATGTGTGGCGAGGCCTTCGGTAGCAGCAAAAGATGGCGTCACAGCGACTGTTTCTGTTTTGATTGAAGCCGTTTTTGTAGGAAACGTGAGGAGCAAAGGCTCAGGGTCCGTGACGTGACAATCCATGTCATCCTCAGGTACCGAATTGCCAACAGGCAATGGCAAGGGAAGGGGTAAGGGCAAGGGCAAAGGCAAGGGCAAAGGCAAGGGCGAGGGCAAATGCAAGGGCACCAGCGCTTGCAGAGGTGCAGGGTTTAAGCAAAGCATGGAGGGAGGCTTTGTACTTCCGGGTGCTTGGACAGCTTCGACTTTCACTTTGGACGGATCGAAACGCACAGCGCGGGGCTTATCACATTGCTTGCAAATGTGTGAAGTAAGTGCACCATGGTTGAGGAGCTGTCTGCGCACTTCGATATCGGACAAGAAGAGAGGCTCCTGCTCTTGCTTCACTACAAGCGCCTTGTTCTCCACAGGAGTAGTCACCTTCTCGGATAAGCTCTCTTCGTAGCAGATGAGCGCCGTGGGTTGTGCCTCGGGATGAAAAATCGACGCCTCGGTTTGCGTCTCTCTGCTCACGGCGGTCATCGTCGATACAAGCTCTGCTCGCACCGGTAGCCCGGTTGAGATTCGCTGTAGCCCTGTTGAGATTCGTTGTAAATCTCGTCGCCCATCTGCACTTGGAACCAGCTCCAGTTGACCCTGCAACCACCACATCAATCAGACCCCAATGAAGCTTGCACATCGTGGAACAAGATTTCCAGGAGCTAACTAAAGCTCAAAATCCGCCCAAAACCCTAAAAACAGCCTGACGATGTGACATTCTTGACTGGAGCTCCTACTGCTCATCTTCAAACTCAAAGAAGAATTAGGGCATCCAAGCTGCTTAAACCCTCAAAGATATGTTTTTTCTTTGACACACATCTTCGTATGCCTTGATTTTGAAGGAGAAACAGGTGAATAGTAAGAGGGGTGCACTGATGGATGTCATGCACAAATCCATGGAGGGGGCTCAAGCCCAAGACCCTAAGAACAGCCTGACGGCGTGACATTCATTGACTGGAGCTCCTACTGCTCATCTTCAAACTCAAAGAAGAATCAGGGCATCCAAGATGCTTAAACCCTCAAAGATATGTTTTTTCTTTGACACACATCTTGTTACGCCCCTGATTTTGAAGGAATAGTAAGAGAGGTGCACTGAAGAATGTCAAGCACGAATCCATGGAGAAAAGAAGTAGATTTAGGGTATATCGAACCCGAGGAGGAGCAGTTTGCAGTGGCGCAGGAAGAGCAAGCAGGGGCTCCCATGGGCCATCATCGTCATCACCACATGCAAAGCTCGCTCTCGGCTCGCAGCTTGCAATGGGCCTGGCAAGGGTGGTAGTGGTGGCGGTGGTGGCGGTGATGCGAGCCACGGGCGCACGGCCTCGGATTCGACGCACGAGTTCTTGAGAGCCATCAGGCTCGTCGCTGTCGTCACTCTCCGTTCGCTTGGAGTTTCGAGGTGCTCTTCTGGTCGGCGTCCCTCGTGTTGATGGCTTCTTACCCCTTTTCTTCTTCACGACCGCACTCGACGGGCCTGGCGCCTTCTCCACATCCTGCATGACACCGCTACCCAATCAATCCTTCGACAAAGACGTACACATACACGCACCAAACAAAAATTGGGACACAAATATTAGGACACAAAAATTGGGCACTAACAGCTACTCACGTCGGATTCCTGCATCGCGAAAATGGTGTCCACCAGGACATGGTAGTTGTCGGCTTCAATGAACTCCCACTTCCCGTCATAAGCCTGCAAAGGTTGAGATGTTAGAAAAGGAAAAGACTCTCAATCTCCAATGGATTTGAATTGGAAGGGATGATGATCCATATATAGCAGCAGCTTGAGTGCCAATAGGATTGGAAGAGATGATCCATAGCAGCAGCTTGGCGTTTCCGGACCTTCACGAGCTTGAGTAAAACCGGCATGACAATGGCGGTGGAAATTTGCAGCTCTCGCTCCATGTGCTGCAGCGCCTTGTGCGTTTTTATCTGTCGTTCGATGATCTCTTTCTCGTCCTGCTCCTCGTCGTTGTTCTCCTCCTCCTCCTCGTCCGCCATTTTCTGAACGGTTCGCTTCGCCTGTGCCCACTCGCATGATTTCAAACCCTTGTCATCATCGACTTCATCGAAACCAGCACAGTTTGTCGAAAGTCAACACACCAGAAGGTCCAGAACTGAGCGTCACGTACCAGACCTCGTCGACGAGTACGATCCAGCGTTTCCGAACAAAAGCTCGCCCCTACATTGCAACCCAGCATCAAAATCAGAACCTTTCTTCATTCACAATTAGGTAACATACATGGATCGCTCGATCAGAGCTCTTCATCACCAATTACTCCAAAAGGTAATCTACACAATAGCAGTGTGTCAAGAATACCAATGATGCTTGTGATCAGAGGCAGACCAATAGTGATCACACACTGTCAAGAAGAGCGAGACGAAAGAAAGAGAGAGCGCATAGCCCCAAGAAAAGAGGTTCAAGATCCACGATTGCACGAGTGGCCATGGCGAGGCTGGCACCACACAAGTCCCGCCATTGGAAAAGCACGGTCACAGCAACCTCAACGATCACGCTACAACGAGAAACAACTCCGACCAAGCACATACAAAAGCTACGAAGAGGCAATGCAAACGTCGGAGCTTTTGAATCATCACCACCACTGGAAGTTTTTATATCAGAATGCCGATCGACAAACTGTAACAACAACAAGGGCAAATGAACAGTCGGTCACGAGCAAGAGATGGATCCCAAGTCTATTGTGGAACTAACTAGTCGAAGAGGATTCAAGCAAACACCAATTTCAAAGTTTCCATAGCCAAAGTAAAACCAGACGCGCTTGCTTGCCCTCACTCGAGCCAATCGACGGAATTGCTCACTTCAATAACTTCGATTTGCGAAAGCCAGGTGTTTGGGCGGGGAGCACGCACGTTGGGACCCAAGTACGCAAACTAGGAATGTTGATTGCGTGGAGCTAGTTAGTTAGTTAGCAAACTGCGAAGGTCGTGTGTGTGTATGTTCCAGCTCCGTGCGCATTGGTTAGAGCATGCAAGCAGGAAAAGACAAAGCGAGTGACGACAAGAGGAGAGGAAAGGAGAGGATTGAAGAGGGGTGCAGGCTCCAGGAGGGCTGGAGCAGGGCGAGGATTGACAGGTGAGAGACAAGCTGGGAGCCTGGGAGAGGGCGCCGGCGATGAAGGTCAGTCGAGGGGGGGATGGGAGTGGCAGCGCCGCCACTCGTCATGAGTGCGTGCCACGCGTGCTCCACTCCCGCCTCCGTCCCGGCACTCTCTCGAGCACCCCCTCTCGAGGGTTTTTTTGGGAAAATTTCATGGATACCTATAAAGTTTGCACTATTTTCATGGATATCCCTGTTTTTTCAGAAATTTCACAAATTCTTGTACCAAAATTTTCAGGCGTTTGTTTAGTTGTGCATGTCATTTTCTTCTCCCTTTATGTGCATATTACTTCTTTCTTGTTATGAGTGCACACAATGGAGGAAGGAAAGTGGCATGCACGACAAAAAAAAATGCTTAAAATTTTTTGGTCAGAGAGTATTTGTGAAATTTCTGAAAAAGTAGGGGTATCTATGATATTATGACAAACTTCAAGGTATACATGAAATTTTCCCCTTTTTTGGGGGGAAATTTCATGGATACTCCTGACGTTTGCACTATTTTCATAGATACCCCTGATTTTTCAGAAATATCACAAATATCCTTGGGTCAAAAAAATTAGGCGTTTGTTTTGCTGTGCATGCTAATATACAGGGAGTACTTGCATTTAGTTATGAGCTAGCCGGTTGATTTTGAGAATTACCAAATTTGGATTCAAAAGTTTAGGAAAAAAATTGACCATTTAAGAGGAAAAAGGGAGAATATTCTTTATCTCTGTAGGCTTAGTTGGGAGTATACTCTAGACAACCAGTTGGCCCAAGAGAATGTAGGATGTTGGCCAATTAAGCTAAAGACTCCTTGGATTGTGGTGCATGCCACTTCCCTTCTTCCTTTGTGCGCACACATAACAATAAAGAAGAAGAAGTGTACGCACAAAGGAAGAAGGAAGTGACATGCAAAACAAAACAAATGCCTAAAATTTTTGGTCCAAGGATATTTGTGATATTTCTAAAAAAGCGGTAGTATCTATGAAAGTATTGCAAACTTGATATCCATGAAATTTTCCCCCTTTTTTTTGGTTATTTGTTGGTACACTAACTGACACCTAGCAATATAAGCAAGTAAGGAAAAAATGGACAAAACTGGATAGAATCAATGACAAGTGCACATTCATTCATAAATTGTACTCATATTAGTAACTTCATCTAAAATCTGGCAAGTTTGGTGTTTGCCTAGGGAGGGAATTGGCAAATTTCAACCAATTTCCATCAATTTTTTGAAGTATTACAATTGCCAATGAAGAGTTTGGGGTAAGATTTAGGTAAATTTTTGCCAGACAAAAAGAACCCGACCCTTATCCTAGCCTCTAATGGAGTTTCATTGATTCTTTAACTTTGTTAATACTCTTCCTACATAAGCTAAAATCTCACATTAAAGTTTTGCGTTTCTTTTAATAGCTACAGGATACAATGATGGTGCTTGGATAGGTCAACACTTAGGGCTAAAAAAACAATAAATCATATACAAACATTGATTGTAAACAAGTACTTCATTTGCATTATTTCTCCTAGTTCTAGTGGTTGCAACTCTGGAGGTGCTTTCCCACATGTGTTTTTGATTCACTAACCAGACACCTTTCTAGTTGATGAGCCATAATGGGCATTAACAAAAAGCAAGCATTGATCTTACGCAAGCACTTGACTGTAATTGAGCTCATAATACACATTTTGGGCAAAACAAGGGTGAGTTTGTGATCCTATCCAAGCGTTTTTGTTACAAAGGTTGATGTTCACCAAACACCATTGTAGTAGCTATATTTATAAGGAAAAAAATTGATAGATGTCACTGAAGTTTGCAATATTTGTATGGATGTCTTTGGTTTTGTAGAAATTGCATAAACATCCTCATATCATTATTTTTAGATATATGTTATAATGCGCACATCACTATCTTCTCCCTTTGTGCGCATGTTGCTCCTCTCTTTGTTCTATTGCACTCTTTATTGCAATTACCACCTTCATAACATGCTAACAAAGCTCCTATATCAAAGAAAAGCGTTGTCCAACTTGTAAAGCAACTTCTATATGAGCAAGCACAAGGGTCTATTGTGCTTGTGTGAGATGTGACATGACCAATATTGAAATAAGGAGTGTCATATAACATAAAACAATGTGTGCACAAAGAGAAAAGGAAGTGGCGTGCACAACAAAACAAAAACTTGTAAATTATGGTTTGATGGTATTTGTGCAATTTTTGAAAAATTAGGGGCATCTACACAAATATTGCCAACTTTAAAGATGTCCATCAATTTTTTCCTATTAATGATAGCTATAAAATAATGAGAATTGCTAAATTGACATTCAAAATTGCGAAAGCAACACCCCAAGGTGTGCTTTGAGCATAAAATTTGAGAATTCATTGCTGTTTTTTAATTTGGACTAAAGGGTTTGTTTCACCTCTATCATTCTAGGGATATATCCATAAAAATTTGGAGATGCTTGAATTTTCCATTGAAAAAATATGACTTTGGAATTATATAAAGCAAGATTACGTCAAAAAAAAAGCAATGGTGCAATAAAGGTTAACTAAAACTTTGTTTGCTCTTCTTTCTTTCAAGGAGATGCTAATGCCATGATTAAAGGAATGATATATCACTTGGATCAAGAATTTTAGTATTAAATTCTCAAATTGCATGCTCACATGGGTGTTGCTTTAGCAATTTTAGGTGTCACTTTAGAAATTCATCATAACAATAGGTACCATAATACTTTGTAGAAGCTTTGTAAGTCTTAACCACTTTTGAGAACACCAACCTTCACTTCTCAAAAAACACAAAAGGTGATGTTTCTTTTGCAAGTTGAGACTTCGTACTCAAAATGTGAACGGTCGTTTTTTGTTTTGTAAATTTTAGCCACATTTGAGAATGCTAGCACTCACTATTAACCCCTAAATGCCAAAGGGTGTTTTTCTCATTTTGGTAGGTAGTTTTGAAGTTTTTGAATTGTCCTTGTAAGATCATTATTAAACATCAAACCAAAATTGTAATTGTTGAATCTTGAACTTCAAGGTTTCTAGATGGCACTACCCAAAAAGAATCCAAAATGGCAACGCGGATTTTAAGATATTTGTGATTGAATGATGATGAGTATGGAATTTTTTGCTTTTTTTTGAGCTACCCAAAACTTCTAATGGAAATTGGCAACTTTTGGATACAAAATTGGGAGACAACCACTTAGGATGCTTTAGTGTTTATTGTTGTTACTTCAAAACCAATGACCCCTCTTCCAAATCCATGACCACAATTTCACAAATGAGCCTGCAATACAACTGTCAAAACGCAACCGTCTAATACAAAGAAATTTTCAACTTCAATTATTGACCAAAAGTCATTATGAATGAAAGAAAATTCAACGGTGAAAGGATCCTAATTTCTATAACAAAGACATTCCAAATGAAATTAGTCCAAAAGCACTTTTAGATTTTGTTAGATGTCAAATTTTAGTAAAAAGGCCCTTATTGCCCAAGGGAGTGCCCAAGAGAAATCTTCACCTTTTGCTCAACTTGATGCCCGTTTTTTCAATGTGGCAACTTCTCATATGCTCTGTGACACTATTCACGACACTATTCACGACACTTTTCATGGCACTATTCAAGACACAAAATGTATGCTTGCGGTTAACCTTCCACCAAAATTAATTGAAATAAGATATGGAAGAAGTTGAATTTGAACAACAAAGCTAACTTCAATGCGCAACTTTTCCACACAAAAAAAAACCTCAAAACAATAAAATCTGTAACTTCAACAAAGTTTCAAAGTTTCCTGAAATTTTTTGGACACCAAAATCTGATGCCTTGGACATTTAGGGGTTAAACAAAAGGTGTTGTTTATTATGATGCTAAAAAAAGGAGGCTAGTGCTTGTGTTAACATTAGTTCAACATGGTTTTGATCCAACCCTTGTGTTTGGTATGATGAGAAGTGCACAAGGAGGTTTTGCACATTGATTTAAGTTGTTTTTTATTTGTGAGACAAACGCACAAGGCACAATCCATTGCACATTCAATTTGGATCTTATAGAGCACAAATATTATATCATTAAATTTGATCTCTCAAATTTTTAGTATTGATTCCACCTCCAATGCGGATTTCATACAAGTTTACAATCTTTATCTAGGACTTGTAAAGCACAAAAGCCATTCCATTGATTTTGATTAATAGAAGCCTTTATTCTAGTTAATGTTTCAAGCAAATCTTTATCCATATTTGTTGAACAAAATAATAGTTTTGTTTTTGTTTTTGAATCCCTTTGTGATTGTTACATTTGAGCTTTGGGAGATATTTCAATAAGTTTGGTAACAAATAGAATATGAAGTTGTTATAATTTGCAATTGAAGCAGTATATTTAAACCTTGTAGATGTTTTTGTTTGAAAAACTTGGAATCTAAAGAAAACTCATGATAAAAAATTTGTATTGCTAACATAATGATAGACATATTGATCAATAGTTTTTGCACTTAAGCAAAATACATCTCTAATATGTTGAGCCAAGACAATTGAATTTTCAATTTTATCTTAAGGTTTATGATTAACTACTACATTATCCAATTGCCAAAGCTTAATGTGTGATATTGCGTCCATGATGTTGTAATGCTCTAAATATTTCTTTTAACACTCTCTCACTTCCAGCTCTCCCTTTGCTTCTTTTTATTTTGTTCTTTTTTTTCTTTGCAATTGTGTCTTGGTTTGCATTTTTTCCAATTTCATAGAGCTTGCACTTTATGAGCATGTTACTTGGCATGTTAACATGTTAACTTTTACATTTGAGTAGGAACAAACCATTAAGTTTTTGGGTTGAAGTGATATGAATATGGTAAAGACAATTATGGTACATGGTTTGGTGTTACAACTTGAACTTGTTCTATTAGCCTTGTGGTTGCTTAATATTTTTAAACTTACAATGTTGCAATTGGTATTTGCTTGCCATCCAATTTTGGTTATTGTTGTTGCTTTAGATGGCTTTATTGAGGTTTAAAATCATAAGTGAATATTGAATTGAACTTGGAATTGGGCTATTCATTTCTAAAGAAAATTGCTTGTGTATTGAAGGTTTCAACACAAGATAATCATTGATCTCACTTCAAAAACGTAGATTATGTGAGTAATTCTATTTTTTGATGATCAATGCTAGAGGGATTATTTTAAACCCCAACAATTGAGTAAGTAATAGCCTAAAGTTCCCTATCTTAAGCACAAAACTTCAAAAAAAGTTTTGTAGGTGGATGGGTGATGCATATTTTAGTATATTAAGCAACAAAATTAGATATTTAAGTTGTTTTCTATTTTTCAATTCACTTGTGTTGACTAATGAGTGATAGTAACATATGGTAAATTTTGATTTGGATTTGAAAGTAAATGACATATAAGGTAGTAGATTAGTTAGAAAACCAACTTGTTGTATAGATATTGAAGTGTAACACCACCTCTATTTCTTGACCTTGGACTTGTTCATGAATAAAATTGTGCTCAATTTCTGTAGGCTTATTTTTGCATGAAGTATCTGGTTTTTTACAATTTCTATATGTAATTGATTGTTATTAAAAACAAGGAATGTCTCTATTGTGTCCCTTTTTTTTGTAGCTTTTTTAGTTTTTTTTGCACAAGTTGTTAACAAATTAAGTATATTTGGAAATTTCAATTGGTACTTGTTGCTCACATCTAGGTATTGAAATAGATTATTAACAAACCCACTTTGGAAAAGTTAACTTGGTGATAATTTTAGATAGAATTATGTAATACAATAAAAACACTACCAATTATAAATGTTATTAGATTAAAACCTTGGTTGTCACATTGGACTATTTGTTCATCCACTTGTTTGTATGCCCAAAGTGACCAATTGAGTTCATGGTCCATCCAATGTAGTCAACTCATAGTTGATTTTAAAAAATGTTAAAAAATGACAAAATAAATTTACATTATACAGGACATTCATTGTTGTTGACATGAAGACAAACGTGGATTGAAATCCATACTAAGTACTAAAAATGACAAATAATAATTGAATTCTTCTTATTTTAGGTCAAAAATCCTAAAAATGCTCCAAAAAGCACAAGTAGACAGACACGTCCACACGTGTTGTTTATTTTGTGCATCTGCATGTGCTGTGTGACAACCAAATCTTACCCAAAGTAACCACCTTTGTTAAAAGTCAAACAATTTATCAGAGGATGTTGTAGATATTGTATTTTTTTTGCTGTTTTAGTAATAAATATGTCATTTGCATAATTGAGGATTATTGTATATTTTCCACCTTCTACCATTATGCATTGATTAGAATCAACTTTGTTCTTTCTAAAGCTTGATATGTGAACAATGCATTATTATTTTTATATTATATTCTAAAAGACTAGCATCAATCACTTAAAAGTTTATTTATTTTGCATGCCTCAAAAGTTACTTTAAAATAATTGAAATCCCTAAAATTTAAAAAAAAATTATGCTCTCAATCCATTCAAAAAGTTTATGATAACATCCATGTGATGTAGTTTCCACTCAAATTTTGCTACTAGTAAATAAAACAAAGATAATGAACTCTCTTACTATTAAAGAATTCTTTTGAAAGAAATCTACTATTTTTGCAACTAAACCGATTTCATGACTTTGATCCACCCTGTCATAGTCATAGTGGAAGACTTGTCTTTCTTTCATAGTGGTCAATTCCCTTGTCATATTCATTTTTTGTTATTGTAAATTTTGGCGCTTATTTTTTTCCCTCCAAGATCCACTACACCCTCCATTTGAATCTTGACTAGATCCTTTACAAGCTCTTTGCAATTGGAAAAAAACACAAACTCCAAAAAAGATTTAGAACAAAATACAAATGTAACGTTGTTTATTTCATTTTGGCTAACATGTTGAAAAAGAGTTAAGAAATCAAAACGGTTTGTTTTGTTGGCATATTAAGCATAATATGAGATAACTACAAAGACAAAATCCAAAGAAAAATATACAACTATCAATTGTTTGTTAATAAGTTATAACAATTAATAAAAATTTCAAATGTTTGTTGTCAAAATGTATTGTATTTGCTCTTTAATCATAAAAAACAAATGTCTTACAATGACAATGCAATGGATTAAAACAAGAAATTACATGTTTATTTTCTAGTGATATATTAACATCATATTTTACAATTTTAAGAAATCTAGATAAAATAGAGATTTAAAAGAAAAAAACTTACTAGAACTTATTAGATTCAATTCCACACACACTAAATCTTAAATAATTCTATATACTAGACTATAACATTGAGCTTAAAGAAATCTAACATGAAACTATTTCACAATCTTCTTATACAATTGCATAAACTTGTTAAAAACTTAAGTTCTAATTTGAGTTATGTCAACAAAGGTTTTACCTTGCAATTTGTAGTAAATTGTTATTATAATAACTCACCAAATTGAAGAATCTTGACCTAGTATGAAAATCAAACATCCCACCTACCTAAAGTTATCAAATCCAAATTTGGACACAATGAATGACAAATAATCTTGTACTTATGAATTACAATAATGAGCAATAAAAACTCCAACTTCTAAAAAAATGCATACACATTGCAATTTTTGCCACTATGATATTAATTCTTTGTTTATTACATCGTTCAGATCCAACATTTATTTTATATAGCGCCATAACTTCAAATGATTATTTTCAATTGATCACTATAACATGATTTTGATATGAAGTTTGAACTAAGCACCTTTTTATTTGATTACTCTACGATTCAAAAAATTTGCTCAACACTAAAATACTATAATTAAATTGTATTTTTCTTGTTTGTACACCGTGTTTCCTTGCTATAATCCAAATATTCTATTATTGCTACTTTTATATTTTAAATTCATTGTTTTTAATAATTTTAACCAATTTGTTTCATTTATTTTATACTTGAAGTGTTTATTAAATTACTTAATAGTTGGTACTATTGCCAACTTGTATATTCTTAATTTTCAAATATTGGGGAAAAAGAACCGTGAAGGATTACACTTTAAACACAAATCTCTTTCTTATATAGAAGTAATGTCCATTTTAGCATTTAAAACAAATAAAATTAACTTACATCCATAGATCCTAAAAAATTTTTAAAGAAAAAAAGGTTTTTGAGTAGCCTTAATTTATTTAGAGTAATATGAATGATTTTTTTTGAATTTAATTTTTTATAAAATCATTTGAATATTTGAAATATAAATTATTGTAGAATATTAAAAAAAAACACTAAACAATAATACTGTAACTAGCTTATGATTATAATGTGAGTTAAGTGTTTTTAATAGAACAAAAATAAGATTTCTTTTCCAAATTCTTTAGTTTACATCAAAGATGTTGTAAATTTTTTTATTTTTTTTTGTTCATTTAGTGTAATTGTGTAACTGCATTAAAAAAATTTAATCTGCATATGGAAAATAGAAAAAAATTAAAACATGTACATTTAATGATAATTTTTCAAATCTTATACTATACATAATAGGCAATTTAGAATTAATTTCTATATTTTATTTTACTAACTCTCAAATTTTATAAAATGATTATGTTAGAAATTATAAGTATTTTTAAAAATAGCCTAATATTAATGAGATCATGAGCATCTATGTCAAGGAGATGCATGGATCAAATGTTGTAAGAATAACTGTAGTAATCTTTGTTCAAATGAAAAGAATTAGAAAATCCTTTAAAATGAAAGTTCAGTTACTTGCTAAAGTTTGCTCGGTTTGAATTAAATCGATGAATTCTATTTGAGCAAAGTCAAGCACTTGAGCTGTAGTTGCTTCATCTAAGCTAGGATAAAATGCCCAACTTGCGAGATCTTCAATTTTTTTACGATAGACTTCTGAAATTTTAGATATTAATTTCTAATCTTCTTCTCATTTATTTAATTGTTTCTTTTATCTTTGTATATTCAAGGATGGTACGTAATGACCCAATAAAAAACTATAATCATACACCGTTCTCCATTTTAAAGCGTACATCAAGCATTTCTCTCCTTTATGAGCATGATTTCTCTTTACTAAACTAGCCTCTTTTAGTAATATGTTTAAAGAGTTCATTAAATTTTGTAGTTCATTGTATTCTTGTGGTTTTATGGTTTCAAAAACTAAAAAGACACTATCAGAACTATTTCTTTAGTGATCTTATCTAGAATAGCTATATTCATGTAAGATAGATGGTAATAATCTTCAAGAATATAGCTATTTTAGTATGATTTACAACTACTTGAATTGAATTAGGACGTCGAACTTACCGTTAATTTGGCTCCAATTGAGATGAATTTGGCACGGTTTTATTTTTGATACATTCATCTAATTCATTTGATTTATTGAGTAAAATAGCTTAAATTAGGTTATTATCACATCTTGTTGCTGTTATGATGAGACTAAAAAACACTTAATCCGGATTGAAATTTTTATGCAATCCAAAACATTTGTTATATGAAATTTTCAATGGCAAGATTTTGCACTACACGTATAAAAGATACATATTGAGGTGTGCAATTTTTTACACGCTTAAGTAATGCAAGCCACAATGTGGAATTGACTGCTTCCAAAAAATCTTGTACTGTTATAATTTGGCAATGATAACATTTTATTTGTTTTACAAATTGTTATTCTAATTAAACCAATCTCATATACATCCAAATCTTAATTTTTAAGGTTTCTTTATATTTCAAATCAATATGATTACATATCCACTTGGAAAGATTAATACTGCTACCCACTTAATGGTGTGATTCAAACAAAATAGTTTATTATATACAAAATAATTTAAGAAATTATATTAGAAAATATTATTTTATTTTACTGAACAACTATTTTATTTATATTAGGCATACGTAAGCATTTAAGTTCATTTCAATAAAAATTTGCGTTATTTGTTTATGTCCACTATTATGTGAAGGATTGATTTTGATTTTTGACTATTATCAAATAGCAATCAATATTGTTGAGGTTATTTGCAATATTTATAATTTTAGTTCACAAAATTTCTTGAAAATTGGATTTACAAAATGTTTTTTTTGTTTTTTTTACAATTATCTTTTTTCTATAAGAAAAATTAATCATGTTATTGTATAACACTTGAATTAGTTCTCTTTTTAATTTATGATTTTTAATGGGTCTTTGAATTAATATGACAAGCGTTTATCACCTCATTCAACCATATGGCTTTGATAATGTTTTTTTTTTTCATGAATTTTTTGAATTCTTTCAAATAGTCAAAAGAAAATGTTATTGAGAAAATAAATCAATTTTATGTAATTTGTAAATACCATAACATGCTTTGATTCTTTAAGTGAAGTGTGTTGTGAAGATTTTATTAAAATGAAATGTATTTTTTTGTTAGATTTTATGGTTTTGTTTGTTGAATTATTAGAATGATTGTTTTTAATGTTGTTTTCTAAAAGACAATTTTTTACATACTTGACTTTTGCCTGGTGTAAATAATCACTTAGTTTTTATTGTTTAAGAGGTACCCTAGCTTTGGATATGTTAAAGGGTCATATTTCAAGCCAAAAATTTGGCGGTTTTTATTATCATATTTTTTTACAAGTTATCTTAAACACCATTAAAACTATACATATTATTTAGAACCTAATTAAAAAGTTGGCCTTTTGCAATTACAAGATTGAGATTTGAGCTATCACAAGACTGGGATTTGAGCTATCACATGATTGGGATTTGAATTATTTGTGATCCAAAAAATGTGTATCAAGAACAAAATTGTATCTCCAATTTCTATTATTGTGCATATAGAAAGAATGCTTTTAAATCTTGGCACACAGTTAACATTTTTTAATTTTATTTTTTTAAACAAGATATTCATAATAGTATTGTCAAATTCTTCAATGCCAATTTTTTTCACCAGCCATCAATATCACTTCTATAGAGGTGTGCTTCAATGTCTTCAAATTTTCTCCTTTTGTAATTACATTTCTAGTAATTATGTTGTCTATATATCATGGTGAATCATTGTAATACTTGGACATAATAGCATTAAATATTTTGGGGTGTTTTCAAATAGATTTTTCCTATCTTGATAATTTGGAGTTGGTTTTGATAGCTCAACTAAATTTCAAGCAAAAAAATCTTATTTATTGCTTTTAGCAAACATGTGGTAGTTATTATTGCATGTATTGTCCAAAACTTTGTCTCTAATAAAGTGGCTAAATGCATAACTTTGTTCTTCTTGGAACCTTCCACAATAATTGCAACAAAATTGTCATGATATTGTTGTCTTCTAATATGTGGCATGAATTGATTGAATAATGTTGCTGGTGCTTTTTTTTCCCTAATTGAAAAAATCTTGTTTTTTTTCAATGGGATTCAATAAAAAAAACTAGTTGCAATTTGTTTAAAGGTAAGCACTGCATACATGTGGCTAATAGTTCAAATAAAACTCTCCAAATTGTCTAGTAAGAACAAATTTATTCAAAGCCAGCAAAAACGCACGCTACTAGTGCCAACATGTTGTGAAGCCTTTTGGGTTGCCACTTTATGGTCATTAATAAGCAACCCAATGCAAAACTAGTTTCCATAATCTCAAATTTATTGCGTAGTAAAATCTATTGTGATTTGGCATAAAAAATGGCAAGTGGAATTTATGGAGAAGTAACAAATTGAGCTTACAAAATCCTTGAAGGCTAGAATGAATGGAACTAGTGAATGTTGTAGGTGTTTGCATTGTTTTGTTCTAATCACATTTTCACTGGAACTAGATGTGAGAAGGAGGTAGTAAAGGAGGCAAAAATACCTAGCAATAATGGTTTGATTTGAGCAAGTTTTAAATTGTAATTAAAAGCCCCACCATTGATCACCACTTAGAGTAGTTTAATAAAGGCTTTATAGGAGAATATCTAAGTTTTCAAAAGCAATTGTACTATTGCTTTGTTTTTTGTTGTTTGTCCATGTTTGTGAGACAAATTTTTATTGATACATGTGCATTTTGAAACTTCTTCTCAAACACATCCACTATTTGTCAACCATATGGTTTAAAGGATCTTTGTCAACATTAACACTTGATCTTGATCTCATGACTAAAATACATTCTTCAAAATTTTCCATGCTAATGCAAAATGTATATGTGACAACCATAGTCCGGAGAGGCTTTTTGTAAATCCTGTTACATTTTGTATTCTTTACAAGTTAATTTGATTTATTTTTATTTTATTGATTATATCAAAGGCTTGTATTTTTGGGTCAATCCATAACCTTTGATTAAATTTTCACTTGGTTGATTTCCTAAGCTCAAAAAATTGGTTTGGTTGAAATCCATATTTCATTGTTTTAGATCATATTAGATATCTTTCTTTGTAGAAAAGCTGTAAAAAGATTCACATTTTGCTTTCTAAGTGCATGGCATACCATAACACAGTTGTGATTGAGGTAGCAACCACCTAGCAATTAAATTACCCCTAGCCAATGCTAACTTCTTTATACTTGAAAAGGATTTATTGTAGATGTCTCTTGCTCAAATATCCTTGGTTGAGTTTGAACCAAGTCAAGTCCCACCATCTTGGGACCAAGGATTTAATTTTTGAAACATGTTTGGATTATAAATTGTAAGTCCTCATATTTTTGAAATATAATACATCAACAAGACATGCAAATCAACTTTCATAAATGATGTTTATTGAAAAAAAGATCTACAGATATCATCCAAACTTGACATCAAATATCTCTTTGGATTAGAGTAGAGATATCTAAACTTGACATCATTTTTCCAAGGAGGAATTGCTTCATAAATTATACTATCGATAAAATCATATGATCCTTTCAAAGCAATTCTTATCATTATTTCTAACTTCTTTGATATAAGTTTTCTCCAACTCTAGTTTTCATCAGAATTTATATGGAAAATGCTTGTTTACAAGTAGCTACTAGAAGAAAAACAACAATAAACAATTAAGTTATTTAGTTGTTGTGCAGTTATTGTAACCATATGTAGTTGTTTCATAGTTGTTATATGGCCACAATAATTGCACAACAACTAATTGATTCAGTTGTTTATTGCCATTTTTCTTATGGCTATAGCCATACTAATACATTGAACTCTACCCAATTCAAACAGCACAAGTAGGGATAGCATGTTTGAAGACTATGACTCCAAGTAATCATGCCCCACATGTTCAACAAACCTCTAATTTATTTTAGAAGGTCAAAAATATTTCCTTACCACAAAACTTCATATCCTAATTTCCAAAAACTTCATCTTTTGTTTGGCCCATTTCTTCATCTACAAGTACAAGTTTGGCTAAATTTTGAAAATATTGAATTGTAATACTGCTAATTTCCTAAAACCATGCTTTTATGGTTGAAAGTAAAGAAGCTAACTTTCATTTCATTTTAACAATTCTAAAAAAAACTGGCTACCTTATAACTAAAAAGTTGGTTTTCTCAAGACAAAGGTGGACAATAAGTCGGTTCTTCCCGAATATAGGTGACAACTATATAACTAGGTTATCCACTATTGTGCTACCTAAGAATCTAATTTTATTTAGCTAACAAAACTCATCATGATAAAATATTGATAAGATGATTATTGAATGTTGATCCGCTATTAAACCTGATGCTGAAGAAGTTGTAAACAACATTAGTTGGTAGTGTTTGAGTGTTCTAAAATTTTGAATATGTATAAATAAATAAATCAAACGATTCATACTACTTGATTGAGTTGATTCTCTTATAAAAATGAAAATTTGATACATCATTTAAAACGAACAATATTGCCCCAAGCAATATTCCATTGACCTGATGTATAAATCACCAATTGCTTTGGCGTTTGTTGCATTAGTTGCAAACATTAGACTTACTCTCCTACTACTAAACAACTCTATGTGTAAAACCAACTCAATTTTTGTTGCAAGTGAAATTATATTCACATACTTGTTCCTTTACAATTCATAGTAAAGAATTAAAATTTTCAAAAACATTTTTAAAGAAGACTATGAACCACAAAAAAAAAACAATAGTAGATGTAGAAGTAGCAAAACCCACCATTTTTTCAAATGTATTTCCAAATTCACATTTGCTTAAGCAAAACAAATTCATCACAGTGTATTTGATCAAGTGCAAAATTAGGGAATTGTGTATAATTGTGCAAAGTATGTTGACGCTTTGATAAGGTCAATGTCTTGGGTAAGAAACCATATCCAAGCATTGGTTGTAAACAAACACTTTATTTCATTGGGCCCAAAACACACACAAAAAGTGAGACTTTGACACTACTTAAATGTTTCTCTTATAAAGGTTGACCTTATCCAAGCATCATCATATTTAGCTACTAAGGTAGGAGCACCCATAAGCGTGGAACTAAGGGTTTTCGAGTAGGTAAAACAATTGACTAACTTTGAAAAAAATACCAGAGGTTAGCAAGAGGAAATTAAAAATATTGGCATCACTTTCAAGGTTCCAAGTGCAAGCATTTGTTCACAAAGAATTTCAAAGTCCAAAATCACTGAAAACGTAAAGCCATGTGTAGGAGATGCTAAAAACAAGGCTTATGGTTCTTAAGTAGTGAGATGAGGTACTCAAAACTGTCATGGCAATCACCCAAAACCATCACTTTATCACCTAAAACCATTGCTTAATCACCTAAAACCATCACTCTAGCACCCATAACCAATTTTTTTTATAGTGTTAGTCCCTGACATGAGCCCTGACACAATAGGCCACGAGGATGGGGACACCCACAGAGAGGGTGTTCCTACCTTATATGCAATAAGATCAAGCACACTCTTCACGACCTCTACAAAAATGTCTCCACCAACATGGCAACTTCTCTCATTTAATGTTTTTTACCATTTTCTATATAAACATCATATTTAGCTAAATACAATTAGTCCAATAACTCAAGAATTATATATATATATAAATAATATATGCAAAACATCCATACCCTAATGTTTTGCATATATTTTGAGAGATATTTTGGTAGTTTTTTTAATATTGGAAAATCTTCCAATATTTTTGCATGGTTTACAATTAAACAAAAAGTCCAAAATTCATGAATAATCCAAATTTAGTTAAAAGTAGCATACACCTTTGCAACATTCCAAATTGATCTTGAAATCTCCACATATACAAACTTTATCATTATAAACACATACTTAAAGTTTGTACCATAAGTTCAATACAAATGAAATCGGAATAGCTCTATTGTTAACCCCTAAAGGCCCAAGGGCCCTTTTGGAGGACAAATGGAATTTCGGGCATGTACCTATGGCTAAACTACTTTGCGTGATTTTTTGAAACTTTTATTGAAGGTGAGGAATTCAAAAATCTATGTGGGAATATAAAAAAATCTTCATTCCAACATTTATTGAAGAAGTTAATAATGAATAACTGAAAAATAGGGGACTCCGGGCAGCCCAAAAACTTCTGTAAAAATTGCGATTTTTTCAAATAAAAATCTGAAATAAGTTCTTTAGACTTATATAGATGTGCGGAACTTTGAATCATTCAATTTTGATTGAGGAGATGAAACTTATGAGAAATTTTTAGTTGTGGGCAAGTGTGATTTTGAGAGAAACCACACCTACCCGCAAACTAAAACTTCTCATAACTTTCATCTCATTTATCAAAATTGAATAATTCAAAACTCCCCACGTCTATATAAGTCTAAAGAACCTATTTCAGATTTGTATTTGAAAAAATCGCAATTTCTACAGAAGTTTTTGGGCTGCCCAAAGTCCCCCGTTTTTCAGTTATCATTTTTAACTTCTTCAATAAATGTCGGAATGAAGATTTTTATATATTCCCACGTAGATTTTTGAATTCCTCACCTTCAATAAAAAATTCAGAAAATCACGCAAAGTAGTTTAGCCATAGGTACATGCCCGAAATTTCATTTGTCCCCCAAAGGGACAATGGACCTTTAGGGGTTACATATAAGACAACATGAGCCACCAATAATATTCTAAGGTTCTTAACCGTACCTTAAATGGAGATTCTAATGAAATTCTTTATTCAGCTTTGCTTTCAACTTCATCTATATCAATCTTGACTTTGTTCAATGTTTTCATTAACGGTATGTTCTATCCAAAATACTTTCAATTTGAATCAAAGTTTCTAACTCCTTGACAATTAGCATCCCAAAATAAGACATAAGGAACCAATTTCAAGCCCAACATTAGTTATTTTAGCGTTTAATTCAATATTGAACTTCATCTATACATTTTCAAGCTTACATGCATTAAAACAAAGACACATGAAAGTTTTTCCAATTTCAAAATACTCCAAATGTTATGATGAAGGTTCTTTTTGAAACCTTCAAAAAGGAAAATGTTACCCTTTGAATGGCTTTTACTACTTTATATTTTACCCCTATGGTTGAAAGGCTTTTTGATTTTACTTAAAAAGTTTCAGTTTTCAATTTTTGATACCCATAGCTTTCAATTTTTAAATATAGAGAACTCCATGAATAAATCATAACTTTCCAAGAACCTAAAAGTATAGCTTCTTAGGTATTCATACCAAATTGTTTTCACCAATTTTGTAACGTGCATGAATTTAATATATAAATAGTCTATTTAGAAAAAAACATACAATTTAAACCAAGCTGATATAATACGTTGCAAATGCAAGAATTTGATTTTGATAAAATGAAATTTCATGATTTTGAAGATACTCATCAGTGAAGAAATATTGTTGTTCCTCATTTGTTTTTTTAAATTGATTAATGAAAAATGGGGGTGTCTAGTAAGATACACTATTATCACTGTGTTTCATATTTAAGATTGTAATTTCTTTATTTTATTCTTTTTAAATTTCATTTTGGCATAAATTTTTCCAAAAATTGCTGCCATCATCAATTTGGATTTACACTTTCCATAAATGCAAATGTAATTTTACTTTGAAAATTATGATGAATTTATCAATCAAACCAAAAGCATACTTCTAAAATTCAACAACCTATAACTTAATCCTTAAAGGGGCACTTTTGTGAGAATATTGATCTCATCTACAAAATAGTCATAACTTATGAGATAATTATACCTCTAACTTATCCAACTATGCACCCACCCTATTTGTAGACCAATCGTTAAGAAGTAAATTGTCAATATTAATCACTTCTTCAATAAGTTATAGTTAGACATTAAAATTTACCATCTTCATGATTGACTATATTTGGCTACTAAATTTGACCAAGGTCATACATACGCCATAGTCGAAATTGCAATTGTGGTAGGCTTGATTTTAAAAATAGCATGTGGAGGGTGTTATAATAGACAAGGATGTTATATTAGAAAAGTTCAAATCTTATACAAAACCAAATATTAAAAGATACCTAAAGATCATGATTGTTGAAAGTTGATATAATCTTTGATGGCTTCACAATGAGTAGCAATTTTAAGGAAAAGAATATGAAAAACAAATAAAGAATGAAGTTGTGAGTGGAATCTTCAAATGACTATCATTCCTATTCAAACAAGGTTTTTTTCAAGAATTACAAAACATCTTGAAATAAGTTGTAATTGAATCTTTTTATGGCAAATGAATATAAAGCTAATTTCTATCACATATATATAGGGTAGGTGTTTATTTCATCAATTAAAGACGCATTACTATATAAACACCCAATATCAAAATTACACCCAAGATGCTGTTTGTAGAGCTTACAAAGTACTGGGATTAAAGAATAATGCAAATTGAAAAGAAGTAAAAGCAGCATATTATCAATTAGCTTTAAAATGGTGAGTCCTATACAAACTTTCTACAATAAAACGATCCTGTTTTTCAATAATGATGTTAGTTCAATTAAATGTATGAAGATATAAGTGTCATTTGCGCTTTGAAAATAAGCTTTATGAGGATTTATAGACATCAATTTATATGAAATTGGAACGCAAACATGATCCAATGATATAACTATAGTCTGCATGAATGTACATAACATCCATGATGATTTAACATATTGAAAACAATTAGTGAAATTAGTGGCTCTAACGTCACCTAATCAATATAGACAGTCATCCAGACTTGCATCCAAGCAATGTAGCTGAGTTCTTGCGTGTCAAAGCTGCTTATGAGCTTATCATAAAAAGAAGCCCAGGATCAAGTATTCAAACTTATGAAGTGCGCCGCACAACTAGTATCTACACTTATAGAGGTTTGAACAATATTATACAAAAAAAATAACGTAAAAAATTTGGATTAGTGCAAATAATGAAGTTTTAATAGCAAGTTCAAAATATCTTAAAATGTGAAGCAATAATAACAAATTGTTATGTCATCTACAAAAGAATCTCTCAAAACCTTCAATTCCATCTCCAAATGTGGGGAAGAATACAAATATTTAAGAGTATCCGATCTTTAACCCCTAAATGCCCATGACTATCTTTCCTCAAAAAACACTCAAAATGGATTGTTTTGGTAGCAAATGCAAAAAAAATTGGAAAATTAAATATTGGTGCAATTAACCATAGGATTTAGTATTTGACTATTTCATTATGATATAGTAAAAATTTGAAAGATATTTACTGCACAAATTTTGAGATTATAAGTTTTGAAGGGAGAATTTTTTTTTGGGCATGCAAATTCTAGGTAGCTCTAATTTGGGGAGGCATTTACACCAAATGGTTTCACTTCTTTTATTGTACCTTTCCAAAGTGATTTTTTTTAATTAGAAGAAAAACATGCCATACAAGACTGCCACAAATTGCCACAACTTGGTCTCAATAACTGCCTTACAACTGCATAAACAATTGCACAACTAGATTGTAGTTGTGCAAATGTTGTGCAATTGCTTGTGCAATTGTAAAGCAGTTATTGTGACCTAGTTGTGGCAATTTGTGGCAGTCGTTTATCTATGTTTTTCTTATAGTGACTTACGTCTAAGAATTGTCATAACAATTTGAATTTGGGAACAAATTTAAAATAGGAAACTAGCTTCAAAACTTTGGCTAACTTGAGAAATAGACGAAGAAAACAAAATTGGCCAAAAAATGTGACTTTGACAAGCTTGATCAACATAGGGCCACTTCTAACAAAGGTGAAGTAAAGGGTAGTAAGCAAAAACAGTTGCTTTCACAAAATGAGGTAGGATTAGATTTGATAAGGGAATGTCCTTGCCTCTTTACCTTTGGGCATGATCCCAAAATTTCAGCTACAATGTAAACCCCTATTGCCCCTTTTGCAATCAAAACTACATATTGCATCATAACCTTTTTTTTTACAAATTGAAATGGTTTGAAAATTGTTGCATCTAAAAGCTGTTCTTTGGTTACAGATCCTCTAAATTTTTTGCAAAATTTTATTCACTATTTTATAAGTACTAGCTTGCCCAAAATTGCTACATTGCCAAAAAAAACACAGTTTGGGCATTTAGGGGTTAACATTTTTTTTTAAGGACACTCACCTCTTAGGTTTTCCACTCATATTGCTATATCTTAAATTAAATAGTTTTCAAGCTATAAACACCTAACATCAATAACTCCAACACTTTCTTAGAAATTCCAAATTAACTTTTACAAACAACAAAAATAATATGTTGGAGAACACTATATCCAAACATATGGGACTAAAATCAAACTCATTTCTTTTAATAAGTTCTTAAATGGATAGTAAATGACTATATTCCCAAAGCCCTTAAATGCCAAAAGGGGCACAATTAGCTCGTTATAGAAATTTAAATTAATGACTTATTAAGAACAGAATATGTACCAGAGAACACAAAAGAGATATATGTATAATCTTTCAACAAAGATGTCTATGATAACCTACTAAATTGCAAAGTAGATTTTCCATTTTGTACAAAGAAGATTTTTTATTTTTGGAATGAGCACCAGAGAGCTTATAAAGTTGAAAGTGTAATAATGAACTAAGAAAGTAAAGGATACTTGTAGTGACTGTGTTGGTTTGTTTCTTTCTTTCCTAATACAACTCAAGCTCATTTGTTTTTCATACTCTTTCCATACGATCAATTTTTTACCAAAATCAAACTAACCACATATTTTCAAAGTTGTAAAATGTAAATAAAAAGATGTTGAAACTTGAGGCTTAGACTCTTGCTTCACCATGCCTATTTTGCACTTACAAGTTACAACTGCAAACAATTATGTCATGCTCATCGACATTCACCAACACGTTTTCAATTCCATACCACATTTTGGATTTTAAAAGCACCCCAGCTCAAACAAACCCCCTGTAAATTGAATGTAGATTAATAATAGATTGGTGATAATCACACTTAACTGAATCTAAAGTCTTCAATGAATTTTAAATTTTATTTGCAAAACATATGGAGATCTCCTAATTTTAAGTTGCATAATTTTCCCAATGTTTTACATATAATATATGGAAAAAATTGGGAGATCTTCCAGTGTTTTGTACATGAATTATCAATTTTAAGCTTTGGAGTGTCCAAATTTAGTTAAACATGATATTAGTAAACTTGTAGTGATTTCAAAAGTCTTCTAATTGTCATCTAAATATACATGTAAAACGTATACATGTATTGCCACTTCCTCTTGTACAATACACATCAATTTTTTGTTCTTTCTGTCTCTATATCTTTTCGAAGTATGTATTTAGTTTTAATTTAACGAAGAATTGATTATGTGGGAAGGGTAAGATAACGAACTAGAGTGAATGAATGGATCCTCCTATCCTCAACTATGATCCAACCTCATTTTGTAGTTTTTTTGTAACAAAACGTATATATTGAATTGGAGATAAAAATATAGATTCCTCTCTCAAACC
This sequence comes from Ulota crispa, assembly GCA_963920765.1. Taxonomy (NCBI): domain Eukaryota; kingdom Viridiplantae; phylum Streptophyta; class Bryopsida; order Orthotrichales; family Orthotrichaceae; genus Ulota; species Ulota crispa. The sequence continues at coordinate 30,129,397 of OY987242.1, forward strand.
CTTTCCAATCCAATCAACACTCACCAAATTCAAAACTAATTTTTGAGACTACGTACATGTTCTACAATGGTAATGAGTAGGTACTAAAATTTGAGGTGTATCAAACAAAATGAAAAAATGATATTAAAGGAATTTTAAAAATTCATTTTTTTTTTCTTGAATTGAGATACTTTCAAGATTTAAAAGAATGGTCTAAAGCCAAAAGTTGTCAATGGACATAGACAAACATGACATTCATAGGAACAAAGTGGAGCAATAGTCTACACCCTACATTTTAATACCTTTTATCTTCCTTTCTTAATTGGAACTTCACAATAGTTAAAGTTTAGATTTTGTCAAAAATTACAAGAATTGATTACATGGGAAGGGTTTAAATAAATAGTGCATCTTTTTGGCTAGGTTTTCATATTGTGATTTAACCTATAAAGGATCAAGTCTTTGTTCAACAGACACTAGAGAAGTTGGGTAGTTTCATACAAAGTTAACTCTTATTGGATGTTCTCAAAATTGTTACACAAGGTGTATATATGTATCCCTCAAATGGAAATGTAATTTTTTCTCCAATTGGATGCCTGGTTCAAAAGTTATGTTGCCCAAAAGAAAATGGGCAGCTCGAACAATTTGGGCATCTTTAGAAAATCTTATGCTAACACTCTTAGCAACTTTTGAAATTTGGTATGTATGTAATTAATCTCTTAGAATGTGATGTCAGAGTTCAATTTTTATTTATTTATTGACAACTGTATACCATATTTTATTAAATTTGTTACCTATGTCCATGAGGTTTCAAGATTTTTTTTTTCTAACTTCAATCCCTATTATATTGCAATCTATAAATTTAAAATTCTTGATTTTTTTTCCAGATGTTCCAAATGTTTGTCTCTTAACATCTTGTTGTTCAAATTTCAAACAAAAGACTTCCGCACTGCACAAGAAATCATGAAAAATCTATACTAGTATATTGCCAATTTACTTAACCTCCTTGCACTGCAAGGTGATTAGAATAAACTAGATTCTATATTTGATTCTGAAGTTTTCATGAGTAAACCTAACATCATATGCTTATGAATAGTCAAAAACCTCATTTTTGAGTAGAGCGCAAAATTTACTCCAAGAGGGCTAAAAGTCTACTGACCTTGTTTTGCAGGAATGAATAAACATTGTTTTTCTCACTTCAAACGTTATAATCTTTCAATCTGTGCAACCAAGTGGGCTTACATTTCCACCACACATAGGATAAATATTTTACTATAGTTTTGTAAGGTTGAAGTTTCCAAAAAATGTTTTTGTTTTCATTTTGGATCAACATACCAAGAAAACATCATATTCGTTAATTTGGGTCAAAACGGTCATTTTGGGACTTTTGAAAATTTGGGAAAATTGGGGTGATCACCCCAAACCAAGCCCCTTCAGTACATGTGGCCTCACCTGAGAGGAGGAATTTATGAGGGAAAAAATCTTAGTGACTTAGACTATGGTTTGAGGTGACTATTTTGGATTGAGGTGGAGTACAAAATGGTACCTTTGTTTTTCCCAAATTAACGAATATGACGTTAAACGCAGTTCTTAATGATGTTTCTTGAAAAAGCCCCTTCGTTTTTTAGGGGTCAAAAAGGTCAAATTTCATTAACCTGACGACTTCTTCCGGCACCTTCCCTTACACCAACACCTCACATTCTGAAAGTTGCGTGCACAGGAAGAAAGCATATCCACTTTTCAGATGCGTTTAATTACTGGGGGCTGGGGCTGGCAACAAGTTGCATGCTATTCGGCACCATGTTATACTGGGGTGGCATCGGAAGCAATACCCCAGGTCTGGGCTCAAGGCCATCCCGTGTCATAGAAACACAACCCAATGCAGTCACGAAGAAGCAAATCGCTGCTCTTCTAATACAAAAAGCAGAACAGAAAAAGGACAAGAAATGAACTGTGTCACAGCAAAGCAAGAGCAGCACAATACCAACGTATACCAATCCTTGGCAACATAAAATTAGTAAGTGTCACAACGAATTTGCACAACACAAGTTGACAAAGAAGCCACATGACTTGAGAGTATTATTTACAGCACAACTACAAAGAAAATACAACTTACAAGACAGACTCCAGATTGAAAGCGACTAAAAAAGTCAATCCTAGATGCGCAGATTCAGTAGTGGTATGTACCATAAGAGGAATTGAGTAATATGATTCGATATCAAGTTTCTTTGAAATCCAAAACATTTACGATTGTTTTACACTACCTGTATTTCTGATTTATATATGTGGTGAAAGGAAAAAAAAGTAAAAAAAAACTAGTACTCAAAAGCTCCAAAAAAAGGATAGAACTTGCTCATTACACGTCCTCGAATACTGCCAAAAAATAAAGCATCTAATTAGATAGATAGACAGAACGCTTTAAAGAACCAGAGATAGACGATATAGACCAACGCATGACAAACGTATCCTAATAGATGGTGGCAAGTCGTATTGTCCCACGTGTAAAAAGACAAACGGTGCAGCAAGGTACATACATTGACTTCATGCATCCAATGACCAGCCCCACAGAGCAATGAACATCGTAGAATTGAAGCTAATTCATTCCTGATAATAAGAATCCATGAGACTATTTTCAGGTTAAGTACCTTTCTGCCTAGCCCAAGCTGGTACGTAATGTGGCAGAAACGGTGACTAAAGTAAACCAAGATGCCGTCTGCACAAACCCCTCCAGCATTACTCTCAACTTCGTTGGGCAGTGGAGCAAAAATTCTAACCTGCCACATGTAGTCTCAAATCCAAGACTCGGTCAATAAAAATGGTTGGAGTAGATTTTTTTAGAATGTCATCTCACTCCAAAGCAGGTTGTTCAAGAGTTTAGGAGGCTGCCTGCGTTAGACTTGTCTCACCGGGCCCTTTTGTACACAAATACAGCTGCTTCAAAATGTGGACGTACAGAAACTTCTACAACAGGGGATAATTTCTACGAACACTCTCCATCATCATCTGCGAGAAAGAGCGTTATTCCCTCCTCCTCGTGACATTCTCTCACTCAACTCAGCTACGCTCCAATGAATCTGACTGACTACATCCGCTACTCGAGAAAAGCTTTTGCTAATGCTTCGGATATCAGGAGGGGAAAGAAACTGAACAAGATTCTACATCCCGTTAGCAACTGCTAATCTACAACCCTCTCTCTCTCGACCCCAAGTGCGCAAAAAAAATGCACACCACGCTGCACGTAAGAAACCGAACGGAAAGACAATCAAGCGATCAAGCTCTCTTCTCAATAAAATCTCAGAGAAAAATGTTAAGGCCCAAAGAACACAGCTTAAATGTGGCTGAAACACAACCCATAATCTTGAAGAAGCTTGCATATGTCAGGTCGCAACTGAACATCACGTAGTCTAGCTCTCTTTCGGCATGAAAAAGGTACGTAGTTGTCCCACGAGGTGCTCTTTCAAATCTCTGGGAATCTGTTGTTTGTAGGATGCTTGAACTTCCACAATCAATTGTTTCCTGCACGGCACAGAATAAAACGTAAACATCACACACAACTTATCTCAAAACCCCTTAGAAAAGAACTGACTCCCTAAACATGCGACTTCTACGTGAAGGATAAGTACAGACTTTACAACACCAGAATCTCAAATTCATGCTTATCTTTGAAGAGCATCAGGATGACCCCCAATGAAAAGTGAACGAAGGTACCTTATCATATCCTTATCTATCTCTTTAGAACACATCTGTTCACCGATAGCTTTTTTCTTTTTGGCAGCCCGCATGGATTCCTTCAGCTTCTCACACCATCCAGATCGTTGCAGCTGTTCTCGCCCTTCCTTCGCAAGCCTATTGAGAAAAACCGACTTCATGTAAATTAACAGAAAAACGTCATGCGACAAAAAAATTGGAAAGAAAGTATCACTATCGAATGATCAAAATAAAGCCTAGATACTGAACAAAGAATGCGTACAGTAATGCTTAACTGTTGCACTAAGCTGCGACTACCTACCATTGACATAATCAAAACTTCGTCACAAAAAAGTGCAAAAAACGCAAACTTACATTATTTTCAATTTTTCAAGCTCGGACAAATACTCTGTATTTGATGGTGGCTTCTCAATTACGTCTCCTACAGTACCCACACCTTTGACATCATTTTCTGCAGAAGAAGAGCCACAAGCTTCTTCACGCACCCTTTTCTGGCCTGATTTCCTCTCTTCCGGCAGAAGCTCGTCCTGTTCATCTGACAAGCTCTTCCTGTTTTTAATCCCATGGTTTCCCTGTACAGCAAAGTGAAACGCAGGTACTCGTGAGAAACTGTAGGGTCAGCATCCAGGCAAAGATACTAGTTCTGCAGTGCAATAGCAAGACCACAAGTTGAAACCGATCACCAAACTACATTTAATTCACGTATAATTGTAACTAAATTTCTGAAATCCACCCTTAACATACACAATTGAGCCAATCAAAGGGGTGAGGTATTACCAAAACACAGGAGCTTGTTTCTTCGATGGAAAAGCCATTCTGGCTCAAGTTGGGCACAGAGGTATCCCCAACAGGATCATGGACCGTGACTTGGGTCTGACCAGAAACGGCTGAGAGACCAGCCGTCGATACTGAAGCAACTGGTAAACTTGATGCTGCAGCTCTTACACCTTGTGTGAGACTTCTACCAGAATTCGGTCGAGGCAGGGGCCCATAAACAGGCATATTAGCGGCTTCGGACTTCGTCAATGTTGAGGACATCTGATTACTTCGTGAAACGCCGTTACTTTCAGGAGACTCACTATTATGAAGTCGGACTTTGTTATCTGATTTTCCATTGACGGAGTACTCAGCACCGTTGTTGGTAACTACAGACGTAGAACGCCCATTAAACGCCGCGATGCTCCCAAACTTCAAGTGGGGCTTAGATACAACTCTGTTGAAACTGCCGTTTGTGCCATTGCTGTGCCCAACCGTGGATCCCGAAAGTGTAGTTGAAAGTTGCGTGTCGGAAGATGTTGGCTGTGGGGCGATGGAAGCACCATAAATGTCCTTTGGAATCTTCGGACTCAGAGTATTTCGAACATAAAAGAGCATATAAGCCTTTTCTGCCAGAACTGTCTGGGCATTGACTTGCGAGACTGTGGCATCATCACAGCAATACCATTTCCCGCCAGATTCCTGTCATGCATCATAAGGCCAATGAGAATGGGAATATACAGATCATTAGCTGCGCAAGGGGAACAATGGCATGCAACTCAAGCAAGCAAAATAAACTTCGAAATCAGTTATGGCTTCTCAAAATTGCCAGCTTCCTCACACAAGAATAGAAGATACCTTGACATAAGAATAATAATGTCCAGAGTCTTGTGAACCGCCTGCATGGACTACAGCACCGTAAAGCGTATACTCCGGACGTGCATCCTGCCAAGAGTACGCTTCCATGTCAGACGAAGAAAAGTTAACATTCATGCCTCAGCCAGCCTTGGTTCAGATTGAACGTGTAATTACTAATAGATTAAATGTATAAGGCAATTGTGCAAGAACGAATCCAATGCCACGAAGCATTGGCAGATCCACGCAACAAATATAAGTAAAAAATTTACACCCATACCTACACGAGAAGCACCAAATAATACAGACATACCTTTCCTGCCCTGCACATATAGCCAGCAAGACACAAGCGCTCTTCGAAAAGCACATGTCGGTCTATCTTGCCTCCATAAATGTTTTCAAATCTCTGCAAGCAGAAAAAGATACACGTCATATCTTCATGTCAAACAATGAAATCAATGAAACATATGACATGACAATACGTACTATATATTCGTACAGAGCCAAGTTCACCAAACATGACGTCCAACGCCAACACATCATACATATAAATCTTTCCTTCAAATTTGAAAATGAGTAGTTTCGTATTGTCTTAGCACAGTGAAAATATTTCACACAAAATCACGAATACATGAGTTGAAACCGCACCTTCAACTGAATGACAAGTACGTTCGGCGCCCGATAAACAGACATTTGCTTACGAGCAGGAGAAAGTTTCTTGCACCTGCAAATAAACAGACATGAGCGAAATGCTTGGTATAGATTCTACAACATGAACATCGTAAGGTCCATCTACACAAGATTACGAAAACACAAGCCTCATCAAAAACCTCGGCAGGTGAGAATACTAAAAACAAGAATAAGAAGGCAGTATTGTCGACCAAACGAGAAAAGTGTGAGGAAACGTACTGGTCGCAGCGGTACTTATTTTCACCGTCCAATACCTCCGGCTGAAAGAAACGACAGAGGGCCTCGTTGAGGGAGCCCAACCGCACAATATCAAGACTGAGATCCATGATATCGTCAAGCTTGTTCGACTCCGTGCTACATGAGAGACATTTCACTTGGCTTTGCAAAAGACCTCCAAAAATCTCTTTCACGACAGTGTTCGGTTCTTCCTTGGAACCATTCTTCGCCGCTCCCTGCTTGACAGGGATTTTACTCGCCTGCACAGTTTTGTGTAGCTGAACACAGACGTGATTGCAAGCTTCCATTGCATATCGAAGGAGCTCATGCGCATCCTCCTGTCGACCATTTCGGAAATGCTTGGCAAAATACTGCAACCTATTGTGTATCTTGACCGGAGCATCAATAGCACCTTCCACTGTCAAGGACCGTTGAATGCGTTTCTCCAGGAAACAGAAGGGGCAATTACTGTTATTCTTTTCGTGCAACTGATTACCTGCAAGCACCCCTTCCTCACTCAGTGATCACTTCCCAAAACAAAAACCAAAACTAAACCCTATCAACAACGCAAGCTCAAAGGGGGACACGTACAGAGATTCGAGTGAAGGTTGAGGACGCAAAAATTGGCCAGCGGAGGCGTATACGTCAGACATTGCAACACACTGTTGAGGTAGCATGTGTTTCCCAGATTCTTCAGACCCAGAGGCGCCCCCTTTCGACGGAACACCGGAGCAGCCTGCCATGTGACATAGAGAGGTGGCAGAAGGGACGAACAAGCCATGTGTGGTGCACCTCACTCCTTCCACTGTCAGGCCCCACACGAGGAGGCGCCACAGAAAAGGGTAGCATCGCCCGACCCTGCCACAAGCAAGATAAGCTTGCCCCCTCTCACACTTGTCCCCGTCACTGCTTCTTTCTTCACAGGCTCCACCCTCAGGTGCATATGCATCGCCCTCCGGTCCAGAACCCTGGCTTCCCTTCCCTTTTCTGCCCTACCCTACCTTACCCGACCCTACCCTACCTTACCCTACCTCACTCTCTCGTCTATCACACCACCACACTCATCACAACGCCTCCCTAAAAACTCGTCTCGTCTCTTCCCGTCACACATCATTCGGCTCCTTCGCCGCCTTCATTTGCTGCATCCCGCAACGCAACAAACTCTCAAACCGTGTAAAACCTAAACTAAGAACAACACCAGCGCCGAACCTAAACACGCCTCCACCACTTCAAAAAACACCAAAACTTCGGGAACAGAAGCCTCTCCCAGGTAAACGAGACGTACAGGCTCGGATAAAAAGAAGCGGGAGAAAAAGCGACAAAGACGTTCGGTCCCGACATTCACACAAGTGAGAGAGACAGACATGGCACGGACATAAGGACGTCAATCACTCAACGTTATCACTGTCCCACGCTATCAATCGACGAAGAGCTACATCACGGCCCCCGGCTTTTCGACACTTTGTTGTTTTCGGAATGAAAAACTCTATGGCGTGCAACAACGGCAATAGGCGCTTGTTTGCTTGCATCTACTTCGTTTCCGGTGCTGTGACCTCCAAAAAGACAGACACACACACGAGTGTTGTACAGTAAACTTACCCGACGCCGCGGTGATGGCGGTGTTGATGTTGTGGTTGTGGCGATGATATCTTGCCGGGTGTTGCGTCAATCTCTCCTCTCCGCCTCGGAGTTGAGGTTTTGCAGCATCGGGCCCGTATGCATCGTCGTCGTCTTGTCTTGTCTTCGGGAAGGTTGGTGGTGGGGGTGATGCAGGTCCTCCCGTCGTGGTCGTCGACGGACGGCAACGCGCGGGCGCGTCCGTCACGTCCGTCTGGGCTCCACTATCGTCACTACAGTAGTGCCCTCGCCGCGGTCGCTAACAGACGGAGACGCGCCGCAAGTAGGTCGCTTCTAGGGAATTGGACATCTGTCAATGCCGCACGTTAGCGCTTGCGGAAGACATGCTTGGGCTGGGCTGTTGGACCCCATCGGCGCCGCACGCGGGTAGAGAGAGGGGGTGAATGAGGCTTGGGTTCGTAGTAGTTTCTGGCGCTGCCGCGCGGTGACGGGTGGTTTTTAAAAAAGGCGGGGCTGCCGTGCGCGGGGGTTCTTTTCGGTTGTATACGATCTATATTTAAGATGATAAACGGGTTCTGTAATACACGGTACTCGTATTGTTGTATAATCACTCCAGGTACTTGGTAGTAGGAAGTTTATACCTTAACCCTTAACCGACTAAGAGGCCTTTTGCGACCAGTACAATATGGGGTATTTTTCTTGTATTTGGAATGGATCCACACCTTTACTACATTTGAGATCAACAAAAAAGTTGGAGAATAGATTAATGTGGTTCTAGTGGGCTACTTGAGATCCCAAATTAAAATTTCTTATTAGTAGCAAATGATAATTATACGTCAATGTATATACCATATCCTATGGTTGTTTAAGGATTAAATGTCAACAGCAACAAAAATTGTCCTTTGGCCATCAAAAAACAAGCTGGGTTGCAAAAAAAAGTTGTTTTTTAGCTAATTTTTTTGTAAAAGGACACATGGTGCACCATGGGAGGCAAAAAACAATCTTAGCAAAGACTCTCATATTTTTTGATAACCTAAATTGTGAGAAGATTTTGAGACACGGTGTTCAATCCCATGCTGCCCATCTTGCACTTTTAAGGAGGGCACCATGCATTGTTGACTTTTGCAACTTTAAAAAACAAAAATTTAATGGGTGGGAACCTGCCACACCACTGTAGAAACCGCTGTAGAGGGCAGGCACGGCCACCCATCCAATGTTCAAGGGTTAAAATGATAAATAGTTTTGTAATATGCAGTACTCGAATTCTTGTATAATCAATGCAAGTACTTGGTAGTAGGAGTTTTATAGTAAAAACTTAGTTTGCTGCCCCCATTTAGCAAATCTAAATGAAAAATGGTGATTCAATTTATCATAGGTTAAGCCGTTAAGGTTTGTATAAAAAAATCATTTAGCATAGGTTGAGATTTACAGAAATAAAATTCCATTTATAACTTTTGAAGTTTTGTTTTTGTCCTTTGTTCTATTTTGAAATGGACACTGAACTGACTTTTTTACTTTGGACATTAAAATATAAAAAATTACCATTTTTTAAACTTGTACTCCGCTCTATTTTTAAATGGACATTGAACTGATATTTTTACTTTAGATATTAAAATAATTTTTTTATTTTAATGTTTAAACTTGTACTCTACTCAATTTTTAAGTGGATGTTGAACTAATTTTTTTACTTTAGACATTGAATTAATTTTTTTACTTTTTAACTTGTATTCTACTTTATTTTTTAATGAACATCAAATGAAAAATGGATTCATCAAACTAACACACATGATTTTTTATATACTAAGAATATGGATTTAACCCCTAAAGGACCAACAGTCCCCTTGGGGGACAAATGGGCCTTGGGCATGTTCCTATGACTAAAACAATTTTTATATATTTTTGAAACTTTTGAGGTGGTAGGGAATTCAAAGATGTATATGCACATCTAATTTTTTCTTCATTCTAACATTTACTAAAGAAGTTATGCATGAATTTCTGAAAAACGGGGAAGGCGGGCAACTTAGGCAATCCAACAAACTTCTTTAAAAATTGCATTAAAAAAAATTCAAAATCTGAAATTGACTCTTTAAATTTTTATATATGTGGAAAGCTTTGAATCATTCAATTCTGATTGATGAGTGAGAAGTTTTAGTTTGTGGGCAAGTATGGAACTCCCAAATCTCCATTCTTTTTACCCCTTGTTAAATTTGGTGTTTTACTTTTTTTTTTACTCTTTTTTTTCCAAGTTGTAGTAGATTAAAATTCCTTGGTTTTCATCATTTGGATCAAAGTAATTCAGATTTCTCAATTTTACATAAATCCTCCAATCTTGCCTAGTGTATATGCAAATTTCATGGCCTTACAACATTGCAATATTTTACAAAGTATGATCCACACCTCCAATTCATTTGAAAATTCTCTCACACATACCTAACTTGGTCTTCAAAATGGAAAAAATAAACCTCAACTTTGCATAGAGCAGCTTTTTTGATATTGGAGCGATCAAAGGCTTTTGAAATTATTGGGTAGTAGGGGAAAAAAATAATTTGCACTTTGGATGTCAATATCTCACTCCTTTACTTCTAGAATGAGCTGATTTTTTTTCCACAAGTACCTCCCATAGTCTAGGGCAAGATCCTACAAATGAATTTTCAAAAAAAAAATTCCTATCTTTGTGCTCATTCTCCCAAAAGTGGTAGTTTCCAATGATTTTCACAAAAAAATGGGCTTGGTCCTATAGGGGTTAAGGGATTTCAAGTGACAAGAAAAGAAATGGTTCATTTAGGGAATTGATGTATGTACACAATGGGGTACACAGCTTACCAATTGCCATTTTCAACCATTCAGTTTCTTTTTTGTAAAATGTGGAGTAGAGTTGGTTTAGTTTTTCAAAAAAATTACCATTGCATCCTTATGCTCAAACAAGCATACCAAATTTCAATTCTTGAAAGTCAAAACTCCATTTTTGCTGAATTAATTTGTAAGAAATTCATGATTTTACACTTGGAGGGGTCAGTGTGTAAAAAAATAAGGAAATAGGTGCAAACACCCAATAATTTTTAGCGGGGTTTTAGTTTTTTTAATATTTTTAAACACCCTATCACTATGTAATTTCCTACTTTGGGTTATTAAAAAGGGGGCTTGCATACATAAACTTCTAAACTGATATGAATAAATGATATGGTAAATTAGATAAAACAAAAAATTCTACTACAATTTTTTTAGACATTAAATTTATTTCAAACTTTTTTTTCCCAACTAATGACTATTTTCATGTTTCAGCTATAACTTAACAAAAAAATGTACTCAATACTACTATTGTACGATTTGTACCTTCCATAAAAATTGTCAATGATGCTCGTACACTAGGAATGTATCATATTATTGAACGCTATAAATTGTTTAGGTCCATTTTACATGATTAATACAAATGATATAGAGATCGCTTTTTGATGTTAACTTTACTTTAACCTACATTGTTTGATTCAATGTACTGTACATATCTTCACAATATGCAAAATAATATGCTTTACTAAATTGTGGTGCACAACAAGAAATTGTCAAATATAATTTATATTATGCAAACTCTTTGATTGGCAAAAACATGCAACATGTGTGTTTGCTTCAAGGTACTGTACATGTCTTCACAGTATGCAAAATAACATATAAGAAATATTTTTTGATAGCAGCCAAAAAACAGAAACATCGGAAAAGACAAATTGAGCAATTCCCAAATCCCAAGTTGGACCATGAACCTTGAACAACAAACAACAAACAGAGGCTCGAAGCAAAAACTGCCAATTTTCAAAATTAAATGAAAACCACCTAAAGCCAGCCAATGTCTATTGTAGAAATTAGTAAAAGTCTATAAAATTATTGAACACTTTGAATATGCCACTCACAAGGCAGTAACATTTAATACTTTTGGCCAAAAAAAGAATAAAAAGGGGGTATCCTAGGTCTATTTTTTCCAATTGGACCTATTTTTTTATACCCTATAATAGTTTGAAGATAGTTCATGGTATTTTTATATCCTATAGTATAAAAAACCAAATTATGATTTTTATTTCAAATGTTTTTAGGCACCCTGTCATTTGTTTGCACATAGTTTTCTACTGCTACCTCTCACTGCACCCGTGAGAAATTACCAATTGTTTAAATGGTCAAATTTTGGTTCATTCTAAATGTAAATACTAAAATCATATATGCATGAAAATTTATGGAAAGCATTTGAAGTACACCAATAGAAAGAAGACATCCACCCAACATATAAAATCAGACAATACAAATCATTATGTATTAATTTATAATGCCCAAATAAGCACAAAGTTGAGGATTTTGGGCAGCATTTTTTTTACAAGAACTTGAATTTTTTTTTTTTTCTAATAGAGTATAAATTTTCCTACATTTGAAGCTTTGATTCATTTCGTTTGGACTAGTAATGAGAAAGTTATGGACAATTTTGTTTTGTGAGCAATTTAAGCATCTACTAGAAAATAATTTTTATAAAGCTCATTTTGAAGGCTAGTTTAACATTTTTTCATAAAAGATTGTCAAAAATGGGTGAATTTTTCTTGATAGAACAATCTCATCATTGGAATTATTGTGTTTCAATGCCATTGCATGGCTTTTAACAATTTAAGTTTTTGTTCAACTTCATACCTTCTTCTACTTAATTTTGTTTTAAGAATGAAAATCAAGTAATTTTTGTTTTAATATTTTTCCAAATATCCTCAACTCAATTTTCCGCCATAAAGATTTAAGCTTCCAATTTCTCTGGTGCATAAATCTTAAGTTAAAAATATCCAAAGCCAAATAATCTAGTAATGCAAGGTGCAAAAAAGTTTGTTTTCTAAACTTTAAACGCAAATACAGATCTTGCAATTTGTGCAGTCAAAGTTTTGAATTTTTTTTACACATTCTTCTCCTAGTCTTGTACAAGATCCCATGGTTAGATATGCAAAAAAACAAATTTTCAAACTTTTTAACTCCTTGCCATAGACATGGTAGTTTTGAATGTCTTTTGACAACATAAAGGCTGCAGTCCGTTAGGGGTTAATATTCCTTTTTACTTTAAATAAATCAACAAAGTTGGGATCAAGACGTTGCAGTGGGGCTTAACCCTTAAATGCCCAAGGCAATTTTTGAGCTTCTAGGAATTTGTTCAAAGTTGAACAAAGAATCAAATTTTTGATAAGTTGTATTAGTTTTTTTAAATGTAACAGTACAAAATCAAACTACATATGTTAGAGATCACATAAGAAAAGAAAACATAACAATGTCATTTTTAGATTGAAAGATTATAATGTTGAATCAAGAGGGTGTTAAAATTGTGAAAATGACTCGAAGTCTTTCAATCGTCTTCTCACATGTCAAATATTAAAAAAAAGGTCACATGAAAAATATGGGGTTAAAGGACATAGCATACATAACTCCAATCTATTTATAGCTTTCAAAATCTCCTCTGCAAAGTTTTCAAGTGAATTTCTAGTGTAAATTTTCCTCCAAGGTCTAGTGTATTTGAGGTTCATTTCCAAGAGCTCTCAACACTAAAAAAAGTCAAGATTGCAGTGGACACCCTTGCACAAAATCTTGAATAAAAAAATTATAATCAATATGTTACAAAATTGGTTTTGTGATGCTAAAACTAGACTTCAGAAAGAATAGTTAAATATAAAATTGACTAAAAATAAAAACCTATTTAGGTATTATAGAAGTTCAAAGTATTGTTAATGCCATAATGTGGTGCCTTGGGCATTTAGGGATTAAAGAGATGAGACGTGGGGCGTAGTATGAACATCCCCAAAGTTTGGTAATCTAGAGGTGGAAATGCCAAAAAGGATGTATCTAAAAAAGTAACGGAAACGGATGGAGATGGGTACATCTACTGGTCCCTGTGCTAGGCAGGAACTATTCAAGATCCACAGTAGTTGGTCTTGAAATATTAGGGGTAGTCATGGTTGAGTTCTTGCATTCTCAATCTTCATGGAAAACTAATGTGCTGCTATGTTTGGCACTGGCGCGAGGTTAGTTTTGTGAAGATTGAGAAAAAAAAATCTCATCCCCCAAGCGTGATGAAATGGCCTGAGATTATTTGTTGCATGAGAACTTTTACCATAGTCTGCCTGTTTACTCACTTGTGAATTGGTTTTCACCTTCGCTATTTTTGCTCCTCCAATCAATGGCAATGTTGCCGTCCTCTAAGTAAAACATTCTCCATTCTTTGTTCTTCATTCTCCATCACCCACAAAAGGGTTGTCACACCTCCTTCCATGAAGAAGTGCTTCCATTGGCTCCTACATTTCATTGGCTCCTAAGGTAGGAGGCTTGAAAACCGCTTAGGCATTTTAAATTGCCATGTAGAGTGTTGTGAAATGGTGCAGTGTGTGGTCCTTAAATTGGCCTCTTACAATCATTGAATGCATAGAAGAAAAGTTGTTTTTAATTGCAAAGAGCCAGTCATTCTCTTTGCTTCCCCAAATCTCTTCACAACTTGCAAGTGAACGGTTCTTGGAAGGTCTATGGTGCTTGCCACCATAAACCAACAAACTATGGAAAGTGGCCAAATTCTTGGGTAGTTTGTTTTATTAGCTTTTAGTTGTGACCTGCTCCACTAGTGAGATGACATCTCTTGTACTTGTCACGATGGACATAAGGTAGCCACACCCATAACCGTCAAACTAAGGGTTTTGAACATGATGATTATTAATATACATCTAGCAAATTATAGGATCCTATTAGCAACAGAAAAATAATGAGCTTGCACTTCCAAATGTATTATTTGGATATTGTGAGAATAAGTTGTGAAATTTTAAAAAGCAAATTGCCATTGCACCCATAACCAACACTAGTGTTTCATGTTCACATGTTGTACATCCTTATAATTACATCTATTTACTTCCACATATTTTCCAAGATTTTAGAGGTGATGGTTATGAGTAAAGTGATGGTTATGGGTTGGCTACCTTAAATGCATTGACCAAGTAGCATGATTCCACGTTGGATTTTTATCAATTTAGTTAGTCAACTTGTCAATTTCATGCAAATTAATTATTAATATTGAGGCAAACAAGTGCTAGAGTGGCCAATTCTTTGCCCTCTTAGTGTAAAATGTCCAATAGTTACCATTTTTGAATGATGATAACTTCTTTTTGGCAAACAATAATTCCAATTTCTCTTCATAACTTTTTTCCTAACATCTCATTGCTTGTAGTTACAAAGAGGTATAATTTTTTGAGGATTGCTATAAATAGTTGATATGATTGTTGCATCTTTGTTGGTTTATGGTGGCATGCACTATAGGTTTAAAAAATAGGGACCTATGACAAATGCACTTTGAAAATTCACAAGTAATTCAAAAATGCTTCAAAAAATATGAAACAACTTGTGTTACATTCCACAAATATTTCTCTCTTTTTGAAAAATGAACTAAAAATCATCCCATCCACAAAAAAAACCATGAAAAAAAGGATGAACCCTTAAATGGTCGGTTTTGGAGCCTCCTACCCTTACATTCACTCAACCATTTCTCAATCTTCACAGAAATTTCAATCTCAGACCAACCGTCCGTGACCACCCCTAATTATGTGATATAATAGTTTTCATCATTTCTTGCCTTGTTTCACCGAAACCATATTGACAATCATAAGCTTACTCGTGCCTTCTTGCCAGATGGTGGCCGGCACATTGCTGTTTATATCTTGGCGGCTCTATTGAATGATGCTCTTTTGTACTTCGTCATCAGTCTTGTACCTTCCATACTGGTCAGGAGATTGGAGATTACAACTGTTTTATCAAAGGTTCGTTCTTTTCATAACTTACTTAGCACTACCAACTTAAACGATGTAAGCTTAGATGGGGTGTCAATGCTCACTCGTTTCTTGTACAATTCCAGATACTAAGCTTAGCACAGTCTCTAACTTAAGTCCTCTCAACTAAGTTGTCGTCTTATCGATCAGTTAGTTTGGCTATGGCTAAGCTTAGAACTCGTGGACTTCACAATCTTCGCTTTTTCTGCAAGGAGTCAGCCACTTAAGCTTAATCCTCATCCGTAAGCCTTCTTCTGCCCCGTTTAATTAACTTAATCACGATAGCCCACAACTTGAATGCTAAGCTTATTAGTATTTCGCACGCACAGCAAGCTTCTTTTTATAGTTTCTGAAATGTGAGACTCCATGAAAGTCCAAATGGTGAATTGTAAGTTATTACGTTGTTGTTGATTATTGCTGTGCAGCTCTGCCAATTCTGCATGCATATTAGGGTTAAGTTAAGCCTTTTCTTTCAATTTCTTTTTCTGTGTTACAAAATCTGGTTGCTCATTTCTGCACCAGTGTTTTGGAACAAACTGTATGTATATGATGAGATGGAAAGGTCTTACTAGATAAAACTTGCTGGTCAGGAGTTCTTTCTTCTTTCTAATTAAAAGGAATTAGAGCTGTTAGTATTTACACGAAATTTGCTTTGTTTTATTAAGCCCGTAGTTCTTTCTGTCGTAAGGTTCTTTCTTTCTTTCGTTTTTTCTTTCAACATTCTTTCCGTTGTTATTTTGCTCCTTTAAGGTAGGAGTCTTGAAAAGCGACCCTTTAAGGGCTGATCTGCTTTTTCATGGTCTTCCCCGGGCCGGAAGATTTTTGTTTAATTTTTTAGATAAAATAGATATAGATGCTAAATGTAGCCCAATTTTTTTTCATATTTTTTGAGGCATTATTGAATTGTTGATGAATTTTCAAAGTTTTCTATAGTAGGTACCTATTTATGATTCTTGATCTTCCATAAACCATCCCCCTGTAATGTATAAAGAGATTAAGTGAATTCAAGACTTGTGATGAGTTCTTGCAATAAAGAACTAACTTTTCTTTTAAGATTATAGAGCGTCCATTCAAAAACCACCTCATATCCATCCTTGGGTTACCTATGAGACTCATTAACTGACAGGGGAGCCCTCCTACCTTATATCGTTCTGTCCGCCATCTGTTCTTTCATTCGATCTTTTGCTCGTTCTTTCTATATTTTCATTTAATTCTTTTTAATTTTTCCTATCTGTCTTTGTTCCATTACCTTCTTCTCTGTTATCTGTATCTTCCTTTGTTTATCCACTGCTAGTTGGAATACCGCACAGTCATGTAAGTAATTAATCTAAATCTTAGAGAATTGATATTAAGGCTTTTGTCGATTGATTAACTCAATATTAGGGCCCAATGGTGAGTGGTGTACACTCTTCCCTCGTGGTTTTAATTAATCAAGAAAGATAAGACGAAAATATGTCATCACTGGAGGGGATTTTAAAAAGGTAAACAAGAATTCCGTGAATTGGGTTAAAATGTTTTGTTGAGATCTCCAAATGGAATAATAAAAAATATAATGGCTCTCCTTAGAGTTTGCCCACTTTGCACCTTCAATACCGACGCTTATGGACCCTCCACTTTATCAAAAGTTGAGGTGATTAATTAATTCAGAGTAGTAAAATTGTATGGAATGGATCTGGATCTTGCTAACGTGCCTTAGTTTGTAATATAATATATGCCACATAGACGAACTGCATGATAGCAAGATTATAGATGAAATTCAATATGTTTACTGAAGTTTAAGCCCTTGTAAGTTACCTTGACTTTAATTAATGGAGCCCCCTCGATGCCTGAAAGCTTATTATTCTTAATCGAAATTCTAATAACAAAGTTATTTGCGCATAATAACAGTTCCTCAATTCAGTTAGTGTTGATAATGATATTCCATTTTTTTTTCATTTGACACTGTCATTACATATCAAGGGAAATTCATTTTAATTAGGCTGCTCTGCTCTGTTGATATAAACTTCTCGGATTACTTTTCTCATGTTTTGCTTCTTTGCTGATGACTCTCCCCAATTTCAGCAACGTCCTCTAATTGGGTGTTCTTGCCTTTTCAGTATTTTCTTTTTGAAACAGCTGAACAGGAATCAAAGCACTATCGCGAGCTTTTCTTTTCTTTTTGACAACCGCCACTATTTCATCACGTTCTTGTATTTTTGATAGGAATTATAGTGTTCAAAAGCGAATAAAAATTATCGTCAAATTTGTTTGGGTTTGTTTGAAATGAAGATTCAATCATTCAATTTGAAATTTACACAAATTGATATTGTTAACTCTCTGAGCATTGACAGAAATAATTCTAGATATTTGTACCTAAGGTAGGAGGTTCTAATTTGGAGCAGGCTCTAAAGTGGAGCACGTCCTCAAATGTATTCATTTTGTACATGTTGCTTTTCATAACCCTTCAAAAATGTACAAATTGTGTACATTTGAAGAGGTGCTCCATTTTAGAGCCCTATGGCCTTTCCACTTCAAATATTCATAACTAATTCCACAAAGTTTCAAAAATATAAAACAACTTGGGTTAGATGTCAATTCTTCTTGTCTTTCAAGGAAACTTTACTGAAAATCATTTCAAGGATTTTCACCTACCCAAAAGTCAGTTTCAGCCCTTAGATGCTCCATTTACGAGCCTCCTACTTTAGCGTGTAGATGATGAGGTGATCTGTTGTCGTCACTCGTTTTCATTTGACGGAGCTAATCTTCCACCTGAATTTTTCACTTCAATCTTGCTACGAATGCTTTGGTGTTCCTCCACGAGTGTTTTTGAAAGTCTGTGTGTTCTGTTTACGCAATCACAAAGGTCACTGCATATAATCGGATTCAGCCATTCTTTTCATTCTTTTCAATGTTGTTAAAAATATGCGAGTCATAATTGACGGCCTCAGGGAGATGTTTCACTTCTATTTGAACAGTTGACAATGGCAATTATTGTTTTTTGGCCTTTGTATTCTGCAGTGTCTAATCCCGTTAGCATCATGTATTCTTTCTCATTTTAGGGTCACTCTTCTTTTGAAACACAGTTCATTCCAAAATGAACTCAATAACCTAAAATTTTCTACGTTCATTTGATTGTTTAGAATCGTTCTTGGTTTGTAGTATGTCATTCATAATCTAATGTCCACATTTTTTCTAGTTTGCCTTTTGCTTTTGAATCGTCATAAGAGGATTTGATGATTGTACTTGATTCGTAATCAAATGAATTGAAACATGCACTTACATAACTTGGAAAAAAAAGAAATTGTCATTTGTAGAACAACAGTATCAGTTTTGCTTTGCAGGGTCACAGATTTAGTTAACATTTACTTATGTCCGAAACCTGGAATAAAAATTCCTTTCTCAGTCGATATTTGGTCGTTTTGATATGATCTACAACAATGAAATTAATTCGGGAATCTATGAATTCGAATCTAGTTTGAGCTGATTTTGGAATTTTCCGATTTTTCCTTCAGATGGTCTTAGGATAATCTGATGAACAAATAAGTGTCATGGTAAATATTTGTTGAATGTCCTTGCAGATGCTGGTGGGCATTTGGACCAGCTCAAATTGGCTTATTTTTGTTTTCTTTGATTCTTGATTGTGACTTCCGGTTTAGTCCTTCACAGTATTTCATGGACCTGGGTCAGTCTAGGGGGGCACCGATTTTGTTAATTACTTCACTAAATGCAACATATTGAAGAGTATTTTCGAGAAATCTGAAAAGACGTTCAAGCATTTTAATTTAGTTTGTGAAACTGTTAATACCATAGCTATCCTTTCATTTGCCTCCTAAACTTGTGGGGGTTACCATCTCTAGAGCGATCTCTTTCAAGTATAAAACTTAATCCTGTTTGCCACTACCTTTGTGGTCATGAATTATCTAACAAAACTTGATTTTGTTATTTATACTGTAAGCATGTTACTATGCTTGGATGTAACCTTAGTTTCTGCAGACTTTGGAAACTGAGGTTCTGAAATGCATCCTGTTTTTCCATACAATTCAACTGCGAACATGATTTCGGTGCCCAACCATGTTATAGTAATCATTTGGGATCTTAGTTTACTGTAATACAGCTGAACGTCGTAGAATCTAAAATTCGTATTCTTTGAAACATGTGTAACCGGAAAGGCATTCATTGACTATACATAATTATTAATTTTGTCACATGACTGTTTCAGAGAACGATCGTACTCGCAGGTCAACTTGACTGAGGAAGGCATTATGGAAGAAATCTTACCTGGCTTCCGTCCATGCTTAACATGCACTCGATCTTGTTACAAGGAGCATTGGCCTTTTCCAAACAGAGACTCTTTTCGTGCTCCGTGTTTTGTGAAAGCCTTGTGTGACAGCAACCTAGCAGCCATGGCAACATGTTGGATGGTAATTCACTCGATCAACGAAGACTAGTTCTCTTTCGCTGTATTCATACCGTTTACTTAATAGGGAAAATTTCATGGATACCCCTGAAGTTTGCAATAATTTCATAGATACCCCTGCTTATTCAGAAATTTCACAGATACCCTCTTGGACCAAAATTTTCAAGCATTTTTTTTGGTTTGTTGTGCATGTCAATTCCCTTCTCCCTTTGTGGACACACTACTTCTTTCTTGTTATGTGTGCACACAAAGGAAGAAGAGAAATGGCATGCACAACAACAAAAAAAAACGCTTGAAAATTGTGGTCCAAGGGTGTCTGTGAAATTTCTGAAAAAACAGGGGTATCTATGAAATTATTGCAAGCTTCAGGGGTATCCATGAAATTTTCCCTACTTAATATAGTATCCCGAGCTGGTTCTTTCTTTCTCTTCACCGCTAGATCAGAATGATTGGATAATTCTGCTCATCATTCTTGAAACGGAAGGGTCTTAGATTTTATGTTTTGATATGTTGATAACTGTAAAATTAATGTTTTGAGTTATTATTATTACTCAATGATCTTAAATATCCTTGATTTCACAGGTTATTCCATCAGCTTGGCTCAAACTATATGGTGACGATGTGGGTAACTCAGCAATTCTACTCGGCCCTAGTGGCAACTCTTGGCAAGTTGGTGTCAGTCGGCCAAAATGGGTTGCATTCAGAGTTGGATGGCGAACGTTTGCGGCAGACAATTGTCTAGAAAAGAGCGATATGCTCTTATTCACTTTGATAGGGAAATCGAAATTTTCGGTGAAAATATTTGATAGTAGGACATGCCTTGAGAAAGAAAGCTCCCTGACAGCAATCAATACAGGTTGTTACGATAGCCGATCCCCAATTTTATCAGGAGAAAAAAGGAAACAAAGAGACTGTTGCGAAACTGCTGCTGAATTGAAGAAAAGGATCTGCACGTCGAATGATATTAATGAAGAAATGAAATCTGGAACTAGTAGTGACCAGGCCTTAGAATCCTTTAGCATTGGAAATGCCCTTGTTTCCCGGAGAAAATGCTCTTTGCTTGATTTGAACTCTGAGCCGCTGAACATACACCTCCAGGATCCAAGTAACGATGGTGGTGCAACAAGCTTACCAGAGTTAAATCAGCAGCTATTATTAGATGCTGTGGATGCCCATACTTTGCAAGAATGTGCCTCCAGTGGTGTTGTATACCAACCTCATCCCATCAGCATACGCAGCCACGATCATGAAGAGGAATGTCGTCGTCATGGGCAATTCAAAGAACAGGTAACTTACTCAAGCATCTACAACTTACGTTTTCATCGAGATTTGCTCTTGCTCTTGCTCTGGCAATTTACAATTTTGTTGAAATAATTCTGAATTATTTACGAGGACTAACTTCTTTGTATGGCTACGGAAATATTTGTTCGACTGAGTGTGTTCAATATTAACATTTCTCAATTTGCGAAAATTAAGGATTATCTGAAATGGAGTACCTTAAAACCTGATTTTACTTTTTTTAAAATTAATTAGTAATAAAGCACATCAACCTGAATTAGTAATGAAATTAAACAAGAATTAAAAATTCTAGAAGTTGCTAAATGACATAGTCAGTAAGAAAGATTAATCTATGAAGTCCAATCCAGGAGTGCGGACCAGGAGGAATAGGACCAGCAACAAGATTTGCTGCTCAAAGAAGACCAGTAATGGATATTACAAGAGAGAGACATTCAGAAAACCAGTGCCGCCAAAACAGTAGTTCAGCTGTTATAACTTCCGTTCCCAGCAGCAGTCAGGCGCTGGTTATGAATAGAGAGCACTTTGCTCAAGGTTGCGGACCAGAAATACTGTAAGTGCAATGAGTATGTGGTTTCTGAGAGAACCATCTAAATCGAAACCTCATGGTCTGTGACATCCTAAACAAACAAATAAACTGAACAGTAGAAATAGCTTTCGTAACTTGATGGATTGAACAAAAGAGAAATCCTCATGGTTGGTTTAGTTTAGTTAGTGCTCTTTACCAAAATCTTTGAAAATGTAGTAAGTTTCTAATTTAGGTTGAACTCATTATAGTTCATCAAATGAGTTGTTAAATACCATAATTGATCCTGCAGATATGGAGGAAGAGTCACATATCTTCTCTTTACACTCAATATGCTACTCATAGCAGCAATCCAATTCTTACTTATTAATACTGTTGATGTTGGACCTTGAACGAATAAATTGAACATTTCATTGCAGTACCAGAGTTTAGACTGTCATCAATTCTGAAATATATTGAGCCGTAAGAAAAACAAGGGTTGTTGTAAATCTAGGTTTAAGACATCTGAGTTACAAATACACCAGTGTTTTGCATATTTGCAAAATGTTGTGCACACTCCATGAGAGGTTCTATCTTTGTAAATTTAGAAATGAAAATATTAAAGGACCTAACATCGTCGATTTGCTTTATAACTAACTGGCAACTAGTCTTCCTCACACTACTACATCAAACCTCCTCCCATTCACAGTAGATTTAATTAGTTTTTGACCCTAGCAGGGCTTCCTTTCCATTAGTTCATGGCCAAGCACTGCTAGTCCATACGTAAATATTTACTATGACCACAAGTTTTCCTTTTTTTATTCTTCATTGCAATGGTAATTCTTTGTTGAAATTCATTACTAAATTCTTTTTTACAGGTCACCTACTGTTATCTTTGAAAGGGGGAAGGCCCTGGAACTTGCTCGACGAGCTCAGGATGCCATTGATAGGCCGTCCCATTTGGTGGTTCTAAGGGCGTTCCATGTACATGGTCGCGCATTTGTGGTGAGCCTGCCTTCGGTTCGTCCTCCTCTCACTTGGAAGGAATTATTATTTCTTGTATTCCCACTTGTTGCCTAAGGTAGGAGGCTCATAAATGGAGCATCTAAGGGCTGAAACTCAATTCTGGATAAGTGAAACTTCTTGAAAGTAAATTTTCCTAGAAAGACAAGAGGAATTGACATCTACCCAAGTTGTTGCATGTTTTTGAAACTTTGTGGAATCACTTATGAAATTTTGAAGTGGAAAGGCCATAGGGCTCTAAAATGGCGCACCTCCTCAAATGTACATGACATATACATCGTTGAAAGGCTATGAAAAACAACATGTACAAATAGAGTATATTTGAGGAGGTGCTCCATTTTAGAGCCTGCTCCGAATTAGAGCCTCCTACCTTAGTAAGTAATTCTTGTTGGATTGCGGGACATAATGGTATCAATCGATGAGCGACCTACCTTGAATATTTCACTGTTATTGTTATTTAGTATCTTTCATGTCTCATGATTACATATAATTCTGTATGCCTGTCTGGCAGAGGTTCCCAGTGACTTTTGGGAAACAGCATATGCCAAGAAAAACTGCCTCTATGCACCTTTTAGACTCTGATGGCCATCGGTGGCCAATGACATGGCTTCGTGACAATGAGACTCACATGGGCCTCACCCGAGGATGGAGGGATTTTTGCCTATCAGAAGGGCTCTCAGAAGGAGATGTATGTATATTCGAGCTCATTGAATTCAACAAGCTTACGCTGCTTATTCATGTCTTTCGCTCCACGGAAACAAGACCTGGCAGCACCCAGAAAAAGTTTTTATTCGAAAAGAGAAAAACTATATCGGAGGAGGACCAAGGTTGTACTAGGCAGAGGAAATCTGATATCTTTAAATTCGACAATAAGGGACGACGACAACCTACGATCTCAGAGGAACAGTTGAACCCAATTAATATGCCTACTAGTCTAGTTTTAGACTATAAGCCATCAAGTTCTGTAAAACCTATTAACGACATAATTCGTGAGCCTGGTTCAACAGCAGGTTCTGTTGGAAGGGAGAGACTAAAACAGCTATCTTTGTGGGCTTCGAAATCTCAAGATCGAGGGTGTTTATTATGTACAACAACAGGATATATTAACCGTGAATCATCTGATATTAGTGAAGAAGGTCGAAAGTTGTTCAAAACGTGCAGTTGTAAGGATGAAGAAGATGCGGAGTTGAACGATGGCGACATGAAAAAGGCTCAAGCCACCACTTATGGTAAGATTCTATATCAGATGTCCTCTGGGTATGGTAATATTGCTACTAAGCTTACCAACAACGCTCATGGATCCGACCGCAGAAGAAATCACGGTTATGCTAATACAAGCAAATTAAGCCCTGATTGTAGAAGACTAGGTGGAATACGTGGCTGCAACAGGATTCACAAACTGTGGGCCAAGACTTGGTTCAACCAATGTCGAAATGCTGACAAGAGTACTAAAAAATCGGATTGGACGAATCGAAAGCCACGGTTTTATATTGCTTCCAGAAGATCCTCGGTGTCGTTTTTGCAAAAGGAAGCGGCGAAAGAAGCAGCTCTTGCACTGACTACTGCGAATCCCAGTACTCTAGTGGTTATGAAAAGCTCAAACGTGTACAACACATACAACAGTGTGGTAAGTATGTTACGAACCCTCAAAATTGTTGAAAGTACGTCAATTTCGTCAAATTGGTGATCTTTTTTTTACGATATTGGTGCTTCTTAATCAAGGTGGGTGCTTGTCTCCAAACCCAAATCCTATTTAATTATCAGAACCGTTTGATATAATTGGCTGTTGGAGCAACAGTCCAAGGTGGTTATTCCAGCTTTTCTCTTGATTGACCGTCACAATTTGGCGCTCTGAATACCAGTATTAAAGTATTATACCATATTCATTAAATTGGGAAAACCAGATTTCCAAGTTGTCTTCACCTTAAACCTGGAACTTGGTTTAAGTTGGTCAACTTAAACCTAGTTAATGCCCAAAATGTTCACAAATTCCCAATTTAATGAATATGGTGTTAGTAACAAAATTGACGTTATAGGATCGTCTAGCTTACACTACCATATATGAGGAGCTCTCAATTTCAAATTCTGTATCAGTTGAGTTATGTGGCTGCTACAGATAACTAAAGATCGTTTCTACTTTTTATATCATTTTAGTGCTCTCGTATGGTCTGGTAAGTATATTGCATAACGTGTTTGTGGGTTAGTAAGTGTGGAATTTAAGCTTAGATCTTTAACAAACCAGTGAGGGTAAATTTAAGAAGCTGCCCCTATTCTCGCAGCATGGTGAAATTACTCAGCTTTTTCACACTCAGTCGCCCCTACAAACACGTATGTGCATTATACCAAGCCCTTTGGTCCCAGCTATTCTCATGTTTATAGAACTTGTCTTGTTTATTATATTCGGTACCTAGCCTTTCCAAGGATAGTTAAATTAAAGGTCGAATAACTATCAAATGGCCCGTGATGATTGGTGATCAACGTTTCTTAGAGTTCCCCACCAAGGATTTTGATAACTAGTAGTCAGATTCAAGGCCTGCTTGAAACGCGGATGCACTGTTAAAATACCTTGCGTATTAAATTGAATTTTGTTTTGCTAGCGGGTATTCACGGTGTTAGCACTTCATCTCAAGACCCGTGGAGCCTTTTCTAAACCGATCCTAGGCTTGAGCCCTTAGATTCCTGTATCAGTTTTAGTACTAAGATAGTGTGCTCATAAACCGTCCATCTAAGGGCTGAAACTGAATTTTGGGGAGGTGAAACTTCTTAAACTATTTTTCAGTAAATTTTCCTTGAAAGACAAGAAGAACTGACATCTAATCCAAGTTATTTCATATTTTTTGGAGCTTTGTGGAATTAGGTATGAAATTTTGAAGTGGAAAGGCCATAGGTCTCTAAAACCACCCACTTCCTCAAATGTACACTTCTTGTACATTTAGAAAACCTATGAAAAAAAGCGTGTACATCAAGGGTACATTTGAGAAGGTGTGCGGTTTTAATGCTTGGACAGTTTATGAGCAAACTACCTTGGTATTTTAACGTGCAAATAAGTGTCAGTCACAAGTTTGGAACTTCGAATGACGTCAATGTAACGAATATGACTCCTATAATTATAGGTAGAACATGTAAGGGAATGTCCAATTCTTGTCTATTAAATATGCAACATAGTTTTTAACGTCATATTTGTTAATTGGGGGAAAAAGCATACAAAGTGGGACTTTTGGCTTCTTTTTTTTTTTTTTCCACAAAACAACATATTCATTGAATTGGGAATCTATTGACTATTTTCTAATGAAATGAGATATGCTCTTTTTGGATAGAAAGTTCATTAACTTCTGAAATTTTGGAATAGAAGTTCATTAACTAGGTTCAAGGTGACCTACATAATGCAATGAATATGGTTCCATGTGGTCCGTTGCCATAAATTAAGGTGGCTATTCAGAATTAAGATGAGGTACAAAATGGTACTCATAACATCATATTCACTAAATTGGGCAAAATGATACATTTTGGGACTTCTGGATTTTGCATTTCTGAGAGTATTTTGTGAGTTTTATGATAATTCCTTCAAGATGCTACATCTTTGATGTGAGATCTTGAAGAAATCATCATAATATTCACTCTAAATCACCAAAATAGTCTCAAAAATGCAGTCCCAAAATGTATCCTTTTTCCCAATTTAACTAATATGGTGTTTCATCGTTTTCCCAAATGAACGAACATAACGTGTTTTAACATGACTGAGTACTGTGATGCAGGAGCTCCCGGTGTCATTTTCTCGACAATTACCATCATCTGGTAAAAGGATTCGCATCGTCCTCAGCGATGCAGCTGGACATGAAACCAAAGCCTGTCTTACTGACAGTGGTGTTATTACCACAGGATGGAGGCAGTTTTCCCTCGAGCACCTTCTCGAGGAAGGGGACGTTTGTGTTTTCGAACTCACAGATATCTCACACCTGACACTGATGGTCCACATATTCCGTGTAGTGGACGTCGATCACCTGAATGATAATATCTTCCAGAACCACTACCGCATTATACCTCTGGGAACGCCTACTAGAAGACATTTTTTTGCCACAACTAGAATATTATATCAAAATTCGCAAAACAATGTTATTAAGAAGAGCCTGTACCTTGCACTTCGGAACACCAGAGCGAAATGCACGGCAATCAAAGAAAACGAGTGGCTCTATAATTGTGGGAAACCTCTGCAGGATCTTAATCTCAACATTGATCCAGCTAATTATGGAACAATATCAGCTTCTAGGAGGAGCTGCATCCCCAATTATGACGTCTACGAGAACACTAGTTCTTCCAAAGCAAGGCAACAACAGATAGTTCCACAGCCTGAGAAAGAGAAAATGATCATGCGTTTGTCGTCAGGGAATTATCAGGAAGACTCCGAAGCTGAAGAGGAGGAGCTTCATTATTATCGTGTGGTTCGGATCTATAAAAAACGATATATGAGTAACGAAAAGCAGTATTTAACAGAGCTAGATGGTCCAGTAATATTGCAGAGCTGCACAGCTTGTGAAGAAGGAATCAGAGATCACAATGATGTTATGAAGTGGTGGATTCCAGAGAAGTCCTTCTCTTCCGGTTTTGCAAGCTGTTACTTACATTAACTAGGACCCCTCCCAGCGGCTGAGATCTATGCGATCTTATTGCATCCAATTTATGTGAAATTATATAGAAAGTTACAATGTATCTCATGAAGTGCGAGGGCGCCGATTAAACTAAGTACAACGCTTTTCGAAGCCAAAAATGATAAGGTAGGAGGCTCATAAACCGACCATGTAAGGGCTGAAACTGAATTTTGGGTGAATTTTGGGGAGGTGGAACTTCTTGAAATGTTTTTCAGTAAGTTTTCCTTGAAAGACAAGAAGAATTGGCATCTAACCCAAGTTGTTTCATATTTTTTAGAGTTTTGTGGAATTAGTTATGAAATTTTGAAGTGGAAAGGCCATAAGGCTTTCAAACAATTCACCTTCTCAAGTGTACTCTGCTTGAACATTTTAAAAATCTATAAAAAAAGCATGTATAGAAGGAGTACACTTCAGAGGGTGAGCGGCTTTAGAGCCTTGATGGTTTTGGAGCCTCCTACCAAATTAGCACTCATTTTTTAAGGGTTCTTAGAAAACTTTTTTACGTTCTGCGATTTCTTCAAGATAGCATGATTTTTTATTAGAGCTCTTTTATGTCAAAGATACTTATGTGGCTAGTCCTTGAAATGCATTGCGCTCGTAAACTTGCATTTAAAATAAATACTTTATTTGAAAAAATAATATCATGATTTTAGAAGTTTTGTACAATTCAAGCTCAATACAAAATTACATTGTTTTATCTTGATATCTCAATATCCTTATTTGCAATCAATGGGTACAATATTGTAGTATTGCCCATCATTACAAAGTATTCTCTCATGATTTTGGGAATCTCTTCTTTTTTAACTGACACGTGACCAAAACATCCATTGTGATAGCCTAGTTTGCAATTTGAGGCCCGATTCAGACCAGGACGTTTGGAGCCACCGGACAAAGGCCCCTCTCTAGTGTTTCATCTTGTGGAGTTTGGAGGAGAAATTGCTATGTCATCGTAGTTTTGTCTATCCAATGGATGCTTTCACACTGGGCACCCGACATCCAGTGGAGGAGCACTTTTATTCTTTTTATTCTTAATTGACTTCATTTTGTCTTTATCTCACATAAAGTGAGAGGGAGTGTTTTGTCCAAAAGAGAAGATTTGAGGTCACCTCCCAAGGTGATCTCAAATCTTCTACACCACAAGTGAGCTCCTCTCAAATTTTGGAGGCAAAGGTGATGACATGGACTCATCCTCCACTAGACGTCCCTTTGGTGTGAATGCCATACTAGATAAAACCTTGGGATTGGCCAATAAGATTTGCTTACGACTTTGTCCGGTGGTTGAGGATGTCCAGTCTGAATTGGGCTTGCGTTCCTCGACTATCTCCGGACACCCAATTCTTCCCCATGGGAGCTTTTTACACAGATAAAGGGGCCCATTATGTTCTCACTACGTT
This sequence comes from Ulota crispa, assembly GCA_963920765.1. NCBI lineage: Eukaryota > Viridiplantae > Streptophyta > Bryopsida > Orthotrichales > Orthotrichaceae > Ulota > Ulota crispa. The sequence continues at coordinate 30,158,244 of OY987242.1, forward strand.
CCCAATTTGTTTCAGGATCTGTTCCCAACATTGGAAACACGCTCTCTCTTTCCAATTTCCAAATGAGGAGAAAGTAACATACGACAAAAGATCTTCCACAATGGCCAGACGCTCTCCCGCGCAATTAACTGGCTCAGTCCCAATGAATAATTTCCCGCTCCCGCGCTGCAAGAAGGTGCGAAAGCGACAGCCAACGAGAAACCAACGCCAACTGCCCAAGGACGTCCGCCCGTCCGTCCGTCCGCCGTTCCGTCCGTCCGTCGACGTCTCTCCGTCCAAATGTGCAGGGGCAGCACGGCCATGAAGCGTGCTCCCTCGTCGGCTCCATTCAATTGCGGGGACGCGAAGGTGTTTGAGCGCCCTCAACCATCTCAGTCTGCGCTTCAACCATCGCCTCCCTTTTCTCTTCACGATCTTCCTCTCTTCAAATCCTTCCCTTTCTCACACGCAGCAATCCTCAATTTCGACAGATCAATCATCTCCTCACACAAACGCACACACTTCCGATCCCTCGTTTGTCGATTTGCATTTATTATTACCAGCACCATGTCGGTTCAAGAGTACCTGGAGAAGCACAAGCTGTCCAGCCGCATCGAAGACGCCGTCAATGCTGCAGTCCGAGCGAAGAGCCCCGACCCCGTCATCTTCATTGTGCGTGAGACCTCCCTCTGTCACCATCGCTGGATCTTTTGCTTCTGTTCATTCCTTAACGAAATTCTGTTAAAAATCCATCCCGAATGCTGGATCGCAAAAGTTACAGTAAATCTTAGGGATCTGAATTATGATATGTTTGTTATTTTTATATTATGCCCTAACGTGTGACGCATCATCAGGTCCAGCGCCTCATACCAAAGGTTATCTATCATATTACGTTAAGGGCAAAATATAAAAATAAAAAGCATATCATAATTCAGATCCCTAAGATTTACTGCTCCAGACATAACCTCCAGACTTTAGCGATCCAGCATTCGGGAAGGAGGTTAATAGTTTTTAGTATTTTTAATAAAATTTGTAATTGAAAATTGCGTGAGTTCTGCGTGCTGGATCGCTAAAATCTGGAGATTATGTGTCTGGAGCAGTTAATCTTAGGGATCTGAATTGTGATATGCTTTTTATTTTTATTTATTTTGCCCTAACGTGTTCTGATAGATAATCTTTGGTTATGCGGTTCACGACAGAGAATCGCTGGACTTGATGATGCGTCGGTCGGTCAATAGTTTTTAGTTTTTTTAATAAAATTTGTAATTGAAAATGCGTGAGTTCTGCATGCTGGATTGCTAAAGTCTGGTGGAGGTTATGACTGGAGCAGTAAATCTAAGGGGTCTGAATTATGATATACTTTATTTTATTTTAGTTTGTTTTGCCCTAACGTGTTCTGATAAGGGAAATTTTCATAATTTCATGGATACCCCTGAAGTTTGCAATATTTTCAGAGATACTCTTGCTTTAACAGAAATATCAAAAACACCCTTAGACCAAAATTTATCAGGTATTTGTTTTGTGGCACATGTCACTTCCCTTCTTCCTTTGTGCGCACGCATAACAAGAAAGAAGTACAGTAGTGCGCGCACGAAAGGGAGAAGGGAAGTGACATGCATAACAAAATAAAACAAACGCCTCATTTTTTTTTTGGGTCCAAGGGTATTTGTGATATTTCTGAAAAAGCAGGGGTATCTATGAAAATACTGCAAATTTTAGGGGTATCCATGAAATTTTCCCTTCTGATAAATGTTCCCGACAGAGAATTGCTGGACTTGATGATGCGTCAGTCAATAGTTTTTTAAATTTTTGTAAGATTTGTAATTGAAAATGCGTGAGTTCTGCATGATTAGGCCGATCATCTGAAGAAAGCTGTGCCCGGAGTCGTCACCAAATGCCATGCTCGATATATTATTGATAGCCGTGGGAATCCGACTGTGGAAGTGGATCTCTGGACAGGCAAGGGCATGTTTCGTGCCGCCGTGCCTAGCGGCGCTTCAACAGGAATGTGCGTAAAAAATCAATCCTAATCTCATCAATTCCCTTGTTAAAAGTTGTCTTGTTGACGAATCTATCAACCTAGGGTTCAGCTACATGCAAACTCATTTGTCTACAACGTTGGAAGCACATAAGGCACGTACTCCTAAAAGCGACATTGTAAGGGCTGAGTATGGTACCTATGATGGGACTGACCAATTATTATATATTTGTGTCAACGGATTTCAAACACACCAAAGTCCAAAGCTTGTATTATTTGAAAACTACATGTTATGAGAGGTCAAAGTTTTATTTGTGGATCACCTAGTACCGTCTCTAGTTATATGATTATCTGTACTCTCAAAATCCGTATGTACTCATGGTGAAAAGTCTTAGATATTAGGTATTAGCGTGTCACATTTAAGTAGGTGTTGCAACACCTATACCTTAACATGGGCAGAGGAATTGTTGCCTGAACATCCTTGGAATCAATGAAGAATGAACCAAGAAAAAGGGATTCAGATTCTTGTGATTTTTGCACAATTTTGAGCTCATGTTATGTTTGTAAAGCTGGTGTGGTGTGGCTTACGGTAGAATCATTTATTTCCTTTCGTTCAAACCTTAGTCAGCATCATCTGACAGTAATCGTATGTCTGGCAATGAAGTAAACCGCTTTAGAAGTTGGCCAGTACTTTAACAATTTAATGCTTCAAATTCCTTTTTGTGCTGCAGCGGAAACTATGCAAGCTGTCTAATACTGTAGAACACCATGTAGCTAAGCAAAGGCTTCGCTTTATTTTTATTTCAAAAGGAGATGATAATGTTTGTTGTGCAGTTCAATCTCGTGCTTCAGTTGTGCTCATTTGGAAGAATATATGTGTGTCTACAGCCATGTCATCCTGATTTTGGATATCTATGTGGCAGCCACGAGGCTGTCGAACTTCGAGATGATGATAAGACCGTATATATGGGGAAAGGAGTCTTGAAAGCCGTTGCAAATGTTAATGACAAGATCGCTCCAGCTATTATGGGCATGGATCCCACACAACAAGCCAAGGTTGATAGAGCGATGATGGAAGTGGACAAGACGGAGAATAAGGTTTGCATCATTATATTTTATGTTGTTCCATTGAAATTGCCTTTGATACATAGGAGAGTAAGATTTTTCTTTGTTTTTTTATGAGTGATATTTGCACGTGTTCACATTACTAGCATGGGGCGCATTTGATACACAGGGAAATTTGGGAGCTAATGCAATTTTGGCTGTGTCAATGGCTGTATGCAAAGCTGGAGCTTGCGAGAAAGGGGTATGCATTTCTATTTCCTTCTCTCTTGTTTTCTCTTAGTACGTGACGGCATCGTGATCTGAATGACGAATCAGATCTCGTTTATTTTGGTTCAAATATCATAGGGGACTCAAAGTATCATGTCTTGTAGCCAGGTAATACCGGATCTGATTCTCTGCACACTATACAAAACTTGGACTTGGTGTTTCTGATGCCACCTGACACTGTGGTGCATTTCTGCCAGATTCCCTTGTATCAGCACATTGCCGATCTTGCTAGTAATCCAAAGTTGGTACTGCCAGTACCGGCTTTTAATATCATTAACGGCGGGAGTCATGCCGGCAACAAGCTGGCAATGCAGGTACTACGTTGGAGTATGGACTTACATCTTAGTCGATCAGGAAAAGACAAAAGATTTTCAAACACAAAATTCTTTTCTCATTGTGGCACCTCTTTGCACTGTAGGAATTCATGATTTTACCTGTCGGTGCTCCTACATTCTCAGAAGCTATGCGGTATGGAGCGGAAGTTTATCACCACTTAAAGGTTTGTTTCTATTATTCAATTGCCCACACTCTTTATTGTTGACGCCTGATACAAACTCTTGGTTTCTTTGTTCTGGAGATCCATTTCTGTGGGCCACTTCACAGTTTTTGTCACAGTTTTTTTTCAGTGTATGGTTCAGCATTCCTTGTTATGCTCTTCAACGTTACATGCATTATTGTCGGCTACCTAAGTCCGGCCTCTCTTCATTGTGCAGTCTGTGATCAAGGGGAAGTATGGTATCGATGCATGCAATGTGGGAGATGAAGGCGGTTTCGCCCCTAGTATTGCCAGGCAAGGTTTCAGTTAGTCATAGATTTAATATTCCCCTATGTTAATTTATCCCACTCCGTCCTCCTCTTTCCCTTTCAGTCCTTAAGCAAATTCTAACGACGAGTTGCTGGGTGGCAGTAACAAAGAGGGTCTGGACCTCGTGAAAGAAGCCATTGAGAAAGCTGGGTACACTGGGAAAGTGAAGATTGGTATGGATGTTGCTGCTAGCGAGTTTTTCACACGTAAGTGCGCCTTTACCTTTTGCTTTGATGTTATTTAAGTAACCTGTTTCTATTAGTACATCTGGGTGTTGAAGAACATACGTAGGATCCAGCTTTTGATCATGATACGAATTTGCAAACAGTTTGATGTATTTGAAAGAATAAAGGACAATTCAACGAGATCACACATCGGCCAATGCGTTGAAGAGACATGATTCTTCTGAATGGACCATCGCAGGGCATGGGATGGTATACCTGTCTGATTATTATCTGACAAGATGAGGGCCTTTTGTGCAGCGGATAAGAGGTATGATCTGGACTTCAAAACACCCAACAACTCCGGAGATGAGGTGAAGAGTGGAGATGAAATGATTGAACTGTACAAATCCTTTTGTAAAGGTACATATTCAAATTTGAGCTTTCTAATTGCAAATGGCTCTCTTGGATGTATTTACCTTTACGATATTATTTTGGATAAAAGCCCTATCGGAAGTCAATTTTACATTCCTTTTCTTTCAGGCAAAATGTAATGTTAAATTAACGACACTTACAAGGCGGGGCTCAATTGCAGATTACCCTATCATCTCCATTGAGGATCCATTTGAGCAAGACGATTGGGAGCACACCAAGAAATTAACCGACTTGAAGATTTGTCAGGTAGGGGATTTTCCTATACTTGGCCCATCTTTTCAAGTTGTTCTGGAGAACGATCAGGTTTGTTATATGAATCGTTTATCAGTCGGACAGCATGTTCGAGTCGCTGTTGCTGTGTCGTGGATTTCCAAGCATTCAGCTCAGAAGATGAATATGCAGAATAATTCTTGATGTGAATTGCCTGTGTTCAGGTTGTAGGAGATGATATTCTCGTAACCAATCCGAAGCGTGTTGCCAAGGCCATTGCCGAAAATACTTGCAATGCACTGCTTCTCAAGGTTCAAGACATCCTACTCCTGCTCTGATGAGTTCTTTTTTTTAAATACTAAATTTCAATAACCATATTGAGTTTCTTGTGTTATTTGCGGTGACCACATGCTGCCTTTTCATGTGGCTTTTTATAATCCACTTGTATCTCTTCTTATTAGACATATCCTGTTAAGGACTCTAGTGATAGTTATTTACATTTAAGTGCCCAATTCACCGAAATTGGCCGCCTCCATATCTATAGGAGATAAAAAGATGAATCATACCTTAGACGATTTAACAATATAATATTACTGTAATGGACTTGTAGCCTTCAAAGTGGACAGTCTAGATTTTTTATTTGGGCACTTGGGGGATTTTTCACCCAAATTCAAGGTAGATCTAAGATTGATAACCAGGTATTCATGCTTGCTGATGTCCGTTGTTTGTCCCCCGTCTTGAGTTGTATCATACAGGTGAATCAGATCGGAACAATCACAGAGTCCATTGAAGCCGTGAACATGTCGAAGAAGGCTGGTTGGGGAGTTATGGCATCACATCGTAGTGGGGAGACTGAAGATTCATTTATCGCTGATTTGGCTGTTGGGCTTTCCACTGGCCAGATCAAAACAGGCGCTCCTTGCCGAAGCGAGCGTCTCGCTAAATATAATCAGGTATTTTCATCAACATTTAACGACAGGAGTATTAACAGGCTACTGTTCACAAGTTTTCATTTTTCATTTTTCGTTTTCAAATTTTTGATCATTTTAAAATATTATTTATAAAATTTCAAAAGCACCAGGGTGTTGCATTCTTGTGGGCTGTTTAATGGTTTTGCAAACCCTTGCCCTTTAATATGTTTGTTCCTCTGAAACACGGGGTAGGGATTGTAATTTTCAGTTAATTTTATTTAGGTGGTTTGAGGGATACTGTACCGAGAGTCAATTTAGTGCACCCTGGACCTTTTTAATGTCGCCTTTATTATCGTGTCCTCTGTTCTCTCATTAATCCGCAAGGAACGGACTTACCCTGTTGAAAATTCATTCTGAACTCTCACTGCCTTATTCCATAGTGACATAAGAAAGTGCATACAAATGTGACAATATGGAATTTAACAAGTGTGAAAAAAGTTTCTTGATCATCTTCTGCAATCCTAATTGTTTTAATTTCACTTTTACTTACATCACTAAGGTCACAATGTTATAAAATTCTATACAATGATGAGCATTTAAGGTGCCTAGGTTGAGACATTTACAAAAGTGCCTAAGCTAAATCTAGACAGCCTCTATTGTAGTTAAAGAATTGATTATAGTAACTTTTAAAGCATATGATAACCATTAAAAATGTAGGTACATTCCTTTTTTTCCTTTAAGCTTCCTAATTTTATTTATTTATTTTTTCAAACTCCTATAGATACGGAAGTATCCGGTTTTGGCCACCTGGGGGTTCACCAGATTCGTTTGCTCATATGTTGCACATGTTTTGTGAGCAGCTTTTGAGAATCGAAGAAGAACTCGGCGATAAAGCCGTATATGCAGGTGAAAATTGGCGACCAAAGCTGTGACAGCATCACATTTTTACAATTGGTGGAAACCAACAACTACGTATCTCCCGGAATGCATCATTTTCTCCTCGTACACCAAATATTCTAGGCCGTTTACTCACGACAGGCTGATGACACATGATACTACTGCTCTCAAAAGCTCCATTACAAGCAGCTGGGGTGGGGTTCACTCTTTCTCTTTTTACTTATTGCAATTATAGAAAGTCATTGCACTCAGCTCCTTTGATATTTGTCATAGTCAGGGCCAGTCACTCTGAAATCAGTGCTACAGACTGCAAAGGTCCGAGTTACCTTTGAAGTAAAATTATGGCTTAGAAGAATCGGAGAACGTAGTATGCATGTGTTTCATAGGAAACACTTGGGGACGAAGTATTGCTATTTTTGAACAAGTGACTCCAAAATTTGGAGGTTTCGCATGTTCAGCTTCTTGTTGTATAATCCGTGGAAAGTCATAAGGTGGTATTTCTGAAGAATGCTCTGGTTTTGTGAAAGGGGCTTGGCTTGTCACGCTTTAGGAGAACGTACATGTTACGAGTGCGTGCAGGGCAGCAATTTTGTATTTTCAGAAAGCAACCATGCCTTCAGAAAATGTCCTCGTGGGTGCCAAGGGTGGCATATTTATGATGTAATTCCAATCTCGAGGGGATGTCGGTATAAATTTGGTAAGGAGGTGTGATTAATGGGCAACTGAAGATTTGGCCTGACCTACTAAAATTTTGTCATGGATATCTCATGTATCCAATTCGGTGAAGAAATTTTTGGAAAGGTATTGAAAATCGTGGTATAGTTCCAAATGAGGTATGTAATATACCATTGAAAAAGTTTCAACTATATACCATGCATCCAAATTGGTTGACAACCTTGTTAAACAATAACAAGGCATTTCAATTTCTTCACTTTGTTTTTCTTTACTTGCATGGAAGTGATTGGTGAAACTCTTATTTACCAATGTGGAAATACTTGTTACCAACTTGTTCCAAATGTCTTAAATCCAAGCCGACTTTGCTTTCATCAACACATAGAAGTAAGCCCATTGTTCCGTATGTTTAGGATTTGATGTTCCTCAACTCCTACTGTGAATTTTGATCAGATCATAGAGAAAAGAAGCTTGTTGTACAAATGTTACTGAAGGACCACTTTGAATTGCTAAAAGCTTCAAAGGAGCCCAAACTCATCCCCAAATTGCAATAGATTCTTCAAGGGAGCTTGATATATTTCATTTTAGTAAGGAACTACATTGACTAAGAAACCTCATATCACCAATTTATACTTATTAGCACTTCAATTTTGTTGGAATGGAATAATTTTGATTTGATTGCTAATTGTATAGATATTTGATCTTGCATCTCTTGTACTTAGGTTTTGGTCATGCGTTTCCTCTACTTGGGGTCATTTTAAATTAGAATATAAATACTGACCCAATTTAAGAGTTGCCAAAATGGACCAATGATATTGCTTGAATATTCAAATTGGGTCATCAATTGGGACCCTAAGGCATTTACATTGAGGGTTAAGCCAATGGATCTTATTGATGAAATGGCCACGTGTGTGGAAATTTGTTGATGCCAAAATTGGGCTCAAGTGAGAAAATATTGGACCATCACAACACATTGACCTCCAATTCAAGAACATAGGTCCAACTTGTCTGCTTGAAATTGGACCATCACTAAGACCCAAGCACTTTCTATTAGGGCCCAATTAAAAACGTTGTCACAATTAATGCCCCAATGGATTGTGAATTGGATCAATTCCAAATTGGGCATAATATAAAGTGGTCCTTGTCATTCAAGAGAGGAACTATTTCCATTTCCTTATTTTGAGCGGTAGCTACAAATCTAACTTGTGACAGAGATTTTACTCTAAAAACTCTTTAGCCTAACATTTTGGGAGTTTTTTTAGCATCACAATTAAATCCAATATTTCCCATTCTCAATTGGTTTTTCACGTGCACGCACCAGTTATATCCAATAAACTTTCTATGCATATATTTCCTTTTTGCAAAACAATTAATCCAATTCTTATCATGTAGTTTCAAGTTTCAACCGGCTTTTTTTGGAAATTTAAACCGGCTACCAGTCCACTAAATGCCGGTTTTCCCCAAACCTTGCTTTAGCCTCTTCTCTTTAGAAGAGCTTGATAAGAGGAAGACCTGAGGAGCATGTAAGGTAGGAGACTCATAAATGGAGCAACTAAGGGCTGAAATTAAATTTTTGAAGAGGTGAAAATAACTTCTTGAAATCATTTTCAATAAATTTTCCTTAAAAGACAAGAGAAATTGGCATGTAACCCAAGTTGTTTCATATTTTTTGAAATTTTGTGAAATTAGTTATGAAAATTTAAAGTTAAAATGACATAGGGCTCTAAAATGGTGCACCTCCTCAAATGTACAACACCTGCACACTGTTGCACACTGTTGAAGGGCTATAAAAAACAACATGTACAAACACAATACATTTGAGGAGGTGCACCATAGACTGCACGCTTTTTGAACCTCCTACCTTACGCGCATGAAGCGGAAGCGGAAAACTGCCGTAAAACTAAGAAGCCATGAAGACAAAAACCCTAAACCCTAAACCCTAGAGTTTCACCAGCACAGAATCATGCATGAGCGACGCGAGCGGACGAACCAAGACACCTCCGATAACTTATTGGGAAATCTCCGCGCCCGGCAAGGCGGAGAAGATGGAAGCAATCACTTCATTAGAGAGCAAAAACCCATGCGGGTCAGTCAATCGCACAAAAGCCACCCTAAACCCTAAACCTAATCCCCAACCTTCCCCGTTCGCCACACAATCCTTGACAACCTCCGTATCAACGACCTCCGTATCAACGACCTCCGTATCAACGACCTCCGTATCACCGCTCAAAAACGCAACATGTCCCGTCGAAACAAAACGCAATAAAGCTCCGCACACAACACCCGTCAAACCTGCTCCAAAATTCTCAGCAAACGCTCCCAAATCCAAACCCCGAGCAAGTCTCAAAGACAGCATCACCGTGTCCAACGCTCGCTCCTCGTCGCTATCATGCAAGCACGAGATCAAACCTTGAGAGCTTTCAAACGATTCCACAAACTCTCGGTATTGTTTGAACGTGCGAGGTCGAGAGAATCGCTGGCCTCGGATGTAGCTCGTGGATCCCAGTCCGAATGCGAAGTAAGGCACGGAGGTCCAGTACACGAGGTTATGTCGACACTGGAACCCTGGTTTCGCATAATTACTAATCTCGTAATGTTCGAATCCCGCTTCCTGAAGCAAAATCGACGCCGTTCGGTAGAATTGCGCTGCCTTCTCATCACTCGGAAGAGGCGATTGCCCCGGTTTGTACCATTTGTTAAACAGCGTGCCTTCTTCGATCTGGAGATCGTAAACAGAGATGTGAGATGGAGAAGCTTTCACTGCTTCGTGTAGAGAGTGCTCCCAGTCTTCTAGGGTTTGATGTGGTAGGGATGAAATTAGGTCAAGGCTCCAATTGGACAGACTAGTGGCGTGGATTGCGTCGATGGCGGTGTAGACGTCGGGAAGCGCGTGTGAGCGGCCGCAGGATTGAAGATGCGACGATTGGAACGACTGGACGCCCATGGAAACCCTAGTCAACCCGCCCGAGATGAGCTGACGAAGTGATTCGACGGTGAATGTGCCGGGGTCCATTTCCATGGAGATCTCGGCTCCGGCGTCGATGCCGAAATGCGTGTTCAATGTGGACAGGATGCGGAACAGGAGCGGCGGGGGTAAGAGCGACGGCGTGCCGCCCCCGAAGAAGACTGTTTGTAAGGGTTTGCTAGGGTTTGCTTTCGCTGTGAGTCGAATCTCCCGGCACACCAGGTCGACGTAGTCGGTCATGCCTGCGTCCATGTGGTCCTTGTTGCTGTCTGTTCTTTCTCCGACTGCCACGATTGGGAAGTCGCAGTAAAAGCATCGGCGCTTGCAGAACGGGATGTGGACGTATACTGATGACGCCACCGCTTCCTCCTCTCCGGACACCGAATTCGCCACTTCGGCCACCTGGACATTTGTCGTCAACTCCGCAGCGGCAGAACTCACATGTAAAGCGCGAATACGGGGGGTAGAAGAACAATAACCAGGAGGGATCAGCGGAGTGAAGAGACGGCGGAGCGATGGCAAAGCAGCGGTGGTGTTGCACTGCGAACGGAGGACGGCAGCAGGCCGGAGGAAGACGAGACGGTTCATGGCTCCACACACACCAATTCCCTTGCGCAAGTTTCCTGTACTAAACCCCTGAACCCTACGCACTTTTACTCCAGCCACGAAATGAGTCCTTTACCAAGTCTTCCTATAGTCACCACAGAAATGAAAAAGCCGCTTTAGCAATTTTTTACGAGAGCTCAGTCTGCAGAGCTTAACCCCTCACTGCCCCGGGTATCACAGAATACACGGGGAATGGAGCCAGTTTCTTTTCTGCTGGGGCGTTGAGGGGTTAAGAGCATCTGGAATTCTCAGGTGTCCAAGGTGCATCCATGATCACAAGCTCGCTTAAATTTTTGATGCCCCACCTTTGCACTCAATCATACAAGCAAGGTACAAGTAAGCAAGGTACAAGTAAGCACTGAGATCATATCACATGGACATGTGTCAAACTTCAATTGTGGGTCTCTTGTGTTGACCAATCAACAAATTGTGTTGATTATCTTGCATTTGGGTGCACTAACAATTCATCAAACCCTAAATATTCCAGTGTTTGAATTACAATTAAGTGAGCCCTGCCAAGTGCTCTCGCGTGGCTAGTGAGTTTGTGTGATGCTCTAAGGCGAGCTCCATCAAACGTGGGTTTCAGACTTCGACCTGAAATTTTTCATCATCCATTCCCCTACGTCTAAACCCCAAACCGCACTAATTTGCAAAACCTGAAAAAGAGCCTGCTTGCTCGCTCAGACTAGCATACCCTTGAATTCAATAGCAGAGCACCGAGAACGTCCATGCTCCAAATTGCAGCGATTTATGGTGACTATGGTTGTAATGCTCTTGTAAGGAGTCAAGCATCATTCTCAGATAAAGCGAAGTATTCACCTCCGATACTATCAAATAAAACAATGGAACTGGATCTTTAGCAAATCTGAATCGTTTTAATTGCTGGCTGCTGCATTTGTTGGCGCATTTGTGGGCCTCCAGGAGTAGTAAATCTTCCGTGGTAGTATTCAAATAGGATTTCGAGGTCCTTGTAAGTATTTCTGAGCAGTGAGCACATAAGTTCGATGGATCGATGCGAAACATGTTCTACAGCATATGCGACGACACACAAATGCGCTACAAGGTTCAATCCCAATCGAAAAGATTCAAACAGATGCAGGACGATCCAACAAAACAGCAGACGAAAAGTATGAACCACAGGCAGGTTGGTTCATGTATGATATGAAGAGGACTAGAAATAAGAAAATAGAATTTTAGATAATCTTGAATTCCACCGAATGTTCCCCAAAGAATTCCAATACTTCTGTACAGCGGCAAGAATCGCATGTGGTATATAGTCTACTAAGCATCCGTTCTACTTTGGCTCCCTTCCACTGCAAATTTGCAAGTGGCAACAGAATGTGACCTAAATTAGTCCTCATACGTTCGGCACTCGTCGGCTTCAGGGTTGTCTGCGCAGTAAGCCTCCAGAGGATCGCTGCTTGACTTCTTGCGGTCGCGCTGGTGAGATGCCTCAGCGGTTAATTCCTCAACTTCGTCCCACGCGACGGCACATGGTGCGGACGTGGGATCGTCTTCGCAGGTCTTCTGAGCTTCGGCGATGGCGTTAGGGATCTGCAACCATGAAGACACATGTAAGCTAAAGGTTCAAGAAATATCCAATCATTTAATAGTTCTGATGAACTACTCATGTTTTTGGCAACAAACTACTAGTTGAAACCGTAACTAAGTTAATCACGACTCTAGAAAGGCTAAAAATGTTGCAGTCGGAGACCTGCCATTGCTTCTTCCCACGATACAGAACACTCCTTTAAACTGCGTCAAGAAATTATCTTACTATTAAAATCACATGAACCTCTGTGATATCACATGTCCAGACTTTTTAATATTATCTCGTATATACAATTTGAAGACTTCCTGAAATTTTTTGCTTTGCATTCTATGTAACATATGAAAATCCTAATAAAATACTGATGGTGACCTGTAGCGTAGCAAGCGCCAAGTGCTAGTTAAAAAACAAAATACAAGTGCAATTACAGGTACAGAGACCAAGACCTGGAGATTAAGTCAGTACATCATCACGGTTCGTACACATCTAAAATTTGAAAATTTCGAGATGTCTGATTCGTACTAAGCTTAGACACGAACAAAGCACAATTATCGTCTTAGGCGGAAAATTTCCGGCAGAAAAAAATAAAAACGTTGGAGAGACGAAATACATAGTGATCAGACAATACAATCGTACAAACAACAAAAAGTTTTCAAATGAGAATACTAAAAGAGACAGAATCCAAGTCTAAATTGATCTGTACTTGTACAATCACATAATCTGAAACACTGTAACATGCGAATTGTGATAATTGAAGTGTCCGGATTATTCCAAACGTGAATATAGCGCAAGCTCTTTCAAAGGTGGATTACATTCAACAGCAAAAGCACATTAAAAGAACGGCGGTTACATTACTCGAAGCTTCAAAAAAGATTATTCAAGTGGAGATACTAAAACATGCAAAAGAGACTCGGATATTGAATCGTCATCTACAGAACGTTAACCACATGTATGATTACACTTCCAGCAAACCTGCGAAGTTCGAAAGTGTCTGAATATACAAACATATAAAGAATACTGCCATGGGAGAGACGTGTCCAGAAACGCAATTATCTTGAAGAAAAACGAGATAGTACTTGAAGATACGAGTATACTTAACCAAAGAGAATTTGAATCAAATCGCTAAAACATGCACAGAGATACGGATAATGGATCGTCATCTACACAACGATAGCTACATGTATAATTACACTTCCATCAAACCTGCAAAATTCGAAAGTGTCTGAATATACTAACATCTGACGAATATTGCCAATGTCAGAGATGTGTCCAGAAATGAAATTATCTTGAAGAAAAAAGATGTAGTACTAAAAGACACGATTATACTTAACCAAAGCGAAATTGACTCAAATTGCTAAAACAAGCAAACAAACGAAGACACTCTTTCATGTCTTCCTAATTCCGAGTATTAGCCATGGCGACAACAGACAAGCGCCGAATGTACTCAAATTGCTAAAACAAGCAAACAAACGACGACACGACGATCGCAGATTACATAACCTCAACGGCGTGCACCTCAGCAACGAACCTGATCCTTCATGTCTTCTTTGTTCCGAGGAGTAGCCATGGCGACAACAGACAAGCGCCGCTTTGACTCATATTGCTAAAACAAGCAAACGAACGAAGACACTCTTTCATGTCGTCCTTATTCCAAAGAGTAGCCATGGCGACAACGGACAAGCGCCAGTTTGACTCAAGTGCTAAAACAAGCAAACAACCGACGACACGACGATCGCAGGTTACATAACCTCAACGGCATGCACCTCAGAAAAAACGCACCTGATCCTTCATGTCTTCCTTGTTCCGAGGAGTAGCCATGGCGACAACGGACAAGCGCCGATTTGCCTTCACAGGCGCTACCATAACAGTCGAGGAGGTGGAGAAAGACACGGACGTAGTAGCAGCAACGGGAGCAGCTATCACGGTAGTTGCGGCAGCCACAGACGACGCCATGGTGAGGGACGCCATAGCGGAGGAGATTTATGTGCTCAGGTCACCAGAATGAGCGAGAAGTGGCGCATGCGAAAGCGAGGAAAGCAAAGGAGGTGCAGTGCAGCGCCCCTGGAGCGGGGGAATTGCAGGAAAACGATGTGCGGAAGAAAATGTGGCGGTGGGCGATGGAAAGTGGAAAGTGTGGTGGACAGGGCAACAAACTGCAAGTGCGCGGTGGATGGGGTTTTCAGATGGCGAACTGATGGACACGACAAAGTCCCGAAGTGGGCAGAGGTGAAATTTTGTCGAGTCTGCCCGTGAAACTTGTCCGCACCAAACTTATCCAATGGGGTGGACGAGAAGCTGAAAGTGGTCACATTTTGAATAAACATGAGGTTCTAAGAAAATCTTACTTTATGTAAAGTTCTGAAAACCTTGCATTTTTTATTTTGTTTCTAAAAACAATTTTTATAGGGAATTACTATCGTGACACCCTAAACTGCTAACATGACACCCCATGTGAATATGAAATGTGATGTATAATGCCATTTTTTTATTTGGATTAAAAGATTTGTTTCACTTTTATCATTCTAAAGTTATACTTCAAAAAAAAAGGTGTGCTTAAATTTGAAACTAAAAATATAGAATTTTTGAGTTATTTAAAGCAAGAAAAAGCAGTACTGGTGCAATAATATTTCAACCAAAATTTGTATTTGTCATGTTTTCTTTCAAGGAGGTGATAATGCCGTGATTGAATGATGATGGGTCACTTGAATAAATCAAAAATAGCACTAAATTATCAAATTTCATGCTCATAGGGGTGTCCCGTTAGCAATTTAGGGTGCTGCGGTAGTAATTTCCCTTTTTATATTCCATATTATTAAACATCAAGGGGGTTTCAATCACCAGGAATACTAAAAAAAACTCTGAACGTTTTTGCTTGAGAACTTGCAAGTTTTCAAAACCAGCTTTTTCTCATGTGAATTTTGATTTCATCATGAAAAACAATGTTCTACACAAGAGTTGTTTCAAACTTTGGGGAAAATAAATTTTGGTGAAGACAATTTTGGAAACGAGAACAGCAGTTTTCTCAAGCAAAATTGTGATTATTTTGGAAAATTAAAAAGTGTTGCACACCTAGCAAGGTGTAAAAATGTGTAAGCATAGGCTCTTGCACAAGGAAACTTGCCTTGAAACCACGATGAAAAATCTAGATTTTCCTCTCATAAAAGGGCCAGTGAGAAAATTAGGTTTAGCACTATAATGTACTTAGCTTAAAAACCTCTAAAGCTCCCTATTGTGACCTAGTTTTGATAAATTCTTGCATAGATTTTTCATTAAATGTCATAATGAAGAAAAAATTAAATGTCCACATAAATCTTTGAATCCCTACCTTCAACAAAAGGTTTGAAAAATCACACAAAGTAGTTTAACCATAAGTACATGGTGTTAGAAATTTTAAGCATCACCTCTCTAAGCTATATTGCTTAAGGAATTGACTAAAAAGAAAAAAACCAAAGAGGAAACTTCAAATTTAAAATCACCTGGAGAAATTAGCATTTTTTCCCTGTTGATATAGAAAATGTAAAGAATAGTAGAAAAAAACATGGGGAAATTACAAATAGGGGTACAGTTTCAAAATAATTACAAATAGGGGCGCAATTTCAAAATATTTTGTAAATTTTTGTTTCTTTTTTTGGTTTTGATATTTGTTGATTTAGACATATCATATTAAATAATAGCTAGCTTCCAAAAAACTTAAAGGCCTCTCCAAATCAAGCCTAAATAAATAAGTTTTAGTAAAGGGAGGGCAATTTTTGGAAAGACCTCTACTTTTTTTGGAAGTTAGCTACATTTAATGTGATGTGCCAAAATCAACCAGTGTTAAAACCAAAAAAAACGACAAAAATTTACAAAATCTTTTGAAATTGCGCCCCTAGTTGTAGTTATTTTGAAACTGTGCCCCTACTTGTAATATTTTTCATTTTTGTGTCCCTATTTGTAATTTCCCCAAAAAACATTAGTATCACAAGATGGTTCTCTTTTTTAATTTGTTTTGTAAACATTGTATATTTATAGTATTTCATTATAGGGAAATTTCTTTGTTAGAAATGAAGATTTTTGTTGTTACTTTTATCTTTTGATAATTAGATTTATAATGTTCAATTAAATATTTGAGTTTGTAGAAGTGCAATTAATATGCATCAGTTCAAATATACCATTGAATTATTCAATAGAATACATTGATTTTTGAGAATCATAAGTGGGGATTCAGAATTTGAGTATAGTACGGATGAATTGATTTTCACCTTTTAAGCTCTTCTTTACATTTGATTTCTCACTTTTATTCACAATTTTATTGAAATCTCTAACTTGTACATATGAATAGTTCCTACTTATATCTTATCATTCTAATGTTGTGGTTTTTTCATTTTTTTTATTTGATTTATGGTAATACACTAAAATTTCATTAATTTCATTTCAAAATACCATTCAACCAATAATGAAGTTGAAATAGTGTTACACCTATTATTATTTCCAAAATTTAAGCATATATAGAATTGTTTGGAGCGTTAAACTTGTATGATTGCAAGGTATTAAATAAAATTACAATATGTACTCTTTTTATTCACAAAATTTATTTTTAGGACATGTCTTTCAAATAACAAAAGAAACGCTAAAACTCTTGATAACTTAGTACATACAAAATTTTGAGATGTAAAGTATGTAAATAGTCTATAATGGATAGTAATAACTTATCAGATTATCAATTGTATAGCTCATGGAAAATGTAAGGTTCTAAGCATAGATAGAAATTTACCCCTAACAATTGTATTTAGGTTATTCTAAAATGCAATGAAAAATATTCAAATGCTCTCAAACCTTCTTTTAGCCATTCTAGTCATTGACAACTGAGTTGGCTAAGCTTATCTTTGTTCCTCAAGGCTTGTTGTGAACTTATTGGTACATGTAATCATAAAAAGTCTCTTCTTCTAATAGAAAAACAACTCATGTTCTTGGATAGGAAATTGTTGTAGGAAAAATTGCAAGTTTAGAGCTGGTGTATCCCCAAATAGGTTCAAACTTCAAACTATTGTCATTGCGCTAACCTAGTTTTGTTTATCAAAGTGTCATAAAGAATTTCCTTTTGTGTGCATGCCATATTGAACTATCTATGCACTATTCATGTAATTATGAAAACTGCAAGTTTAGAGTTTGTATAGCCCCTAAGAGTTTCAAACTATTATCATTATATTGACTTGATTTTGCTTTTCCAAATGTCATATAGAAGTTTCTTTTGTGCATGCCATTTTTAACCATCTATGCACTATTCATGTAATTATGGATTATGCATATAATAATGGGCTATGCAAAATATTCTAAGATCTATTGTTGTTTTAAAAGAATTAGGTAAAATTTCTAAATGTCTTGGTATTTAGGTAACATGTTGGAAAATCTTCCCATGTTTTGCATATTTGTCCATTTTTCTTTGGATTATTAATTTTTGACTTTGGATAGTCCATTATTAATTAGGTAAATATTCATGTACTACTCAAAAATGTCACTTGCTAGGGCACCAAATACATAATGGTTTTAGCCCAAGGTTGTAAACTATGGTAGTTCATGCTTGATTCAAAAAAATAAAAAATGAAGAAATGAAAGTACTTTGTCTAAGTTTGTACAATACAAGGCTAAACTTATTCACCCCCAAATTTCCAATCTATATTCTCCCTCACACCAAGCACTCTTGGGGGCTAGAGTTGCTACAACATGCTTGATAATATTTAGCAACATTTCAAATAACTATGGGTTTGTGTTGTGACAACTAATCTGCATACCAAAAGTTAATGAATTTTAGATTTTAATTGTTTTATTTATTGAAACCAGATACCAATGTTTCCCCACAAATACACCACCTTCTTACTATTGCAATTAAGTGTCTTGAAATAGAATAAATGTGACAAAGAATAGCTTCATAGATATGTTTGATACAAATTAGATAGTTTAAATTTCTTTGCCATCAAATCTTCAGTATCAAAATAATAATTACAATAAAAATAGGGAATTGCTAATGCAACACCCTAAATTGCTAACAAGACACCTCTATAAACATGAAATGTGATTTTTAATGTTGATTTTTTTATTTGGATCTAATGATTTGTTTCACCTTTATCATTCTAAGGCTATATTCAAAAAAAAGGTGTGGTTAAATTTGAAACTAAAAATATAGGACTTTTGAGTTACTTAAAGCAAAAGTACATCAAATTGGTGCAATAATATTTCAACAAAAAATTGTATTTGTCCTATTTTCTTTCAAACAGGTGGTAATACCATGATTGAATGAATGGTGAATCACTTGAATAAAAAATAGCATTAAATTCTCAAATTAAATTCTCAAATTACATGCTCACACGAAGCATTTTTGGGTTAGCAATTTTGGGCGTGGCTTTAGCAATTCCGTAGAAAAGTAGAAGAGACATGGTGCTGCGGGACAGGAGGGGAACGGGCAGAGGGAACGAAGTGAACGAGGGGATCAAGGCTTCGGGAGCGAGGGCTGACGATACGTTGCGTCATACACAAGAACCCTGCAGTCCCAAGGATTGACAGCTTCCCATACCCTCGACCGTGACGCTCCGTCCACTTTTCCAACAATCCTCCCCTCGCATTAAATCCACCATGCCACCCGATCACGCTGCATTGCGCCACATCTCGTCTTCCGCCCTCGTATGCGCTTTCTTTTGAGCTCGGATTGGTCCAAAACGGTGCCGGGACGCGTTCGCTATGGTGATTTTAGGGTAGCCATTTGAGAAGAGTATACCTGGGGAAGAAATTGTCTTGGTTTCGCAATGGTCATGGAGACGATGGAGCGGGACCGCGACGGGCCTCCCAACCGGGAGCTCTACGCGCTGCTGCATTTATCTCCCGAGGCTTCGGATGATGATGTGAAGCGGGCATATAGGCAGTGGGCGCAGGTTTATCACCCCGACAAGCATCAGACAACGCAGGTCTGTTGATCCTTCTCTTTGGTGAATTATTTCTTGCTTTGACTGTCACGGATTCCGCGATGGATCCCTCGATTTCAGTAATTAGGTCATCGGTGGTTAGAGGTCGAATTCCAGGGTTCTGATTAGACAAGCGAAGATCCTTCCAGCGAATTTGATTATCAACATTTTTGTAGTGATTATAGACCACTTGCGTGTCTTTTTGTGGCTCTTCAATCAATCTTGGTTAGAAGTGGAGCAAGTCAATTTCAGGGAGGCAGTTTCGGGCTTGCTAACGCCTCCTTGAATTGATTTGGATTCTGGTTTCAGCGAGAATTTGGGATCAGGTGTGATACCTAGAATCATTTGAGTATTAGGTTGTGCAGTATTTAGTTCAATTTTATGCAGTCTGTTCAATTATCACTGGTTAATTTCACATGTTTCTGCAATTTGGAACCAATAATTAATTGATGTAGGTAATAGTAAAGTTCTTGTTACTTGTAATTGGCTGGTTTAGGGTCTGTTTACGACTACCTAGGGTTTGAGGAACTAGAATGCGCAAGTGCCTTGTTGCCAATTTTAGTGTATGTTTGTAGGTATCTTTCTAAGAGTGTACAGTTCAGTATCTTACCAAAGTATTATAGGCCCTTTCGATTAGTTGCGCCTACAAATTTGAGTGTAGATTGAGACCTAATGCCTTGTCGATATGACTCAATGCTTGAGTTTCTGGATATGCCATGGAATACGTGGCTAGTTACTGGATTTGTGCTGCTGGTAGGATCCACTTTTGAGGGAAAATTATAGGACTCAAAAGTTGGCTCACTGGCAATGGTTGTGGTTTTTGACAGATGCAAGATATTGCAACCCAGAATTTCCAGAAGATTCGGGACGCATATGAAATTTTAAGTGATGAACGGAAGCGACAAATATATGATCTCTATGGAATGGAAGGTTTAACCTCAGGTTTAGAGTTAGGTCCGAAGTTGAAATCGAGGGAGGAGGTTAGGGCTGAGTTTGAGCGCCTACAGCAGCGCCAGGAGGAGAGGAGACTGGCAGCTCATGTGCATCATAGGGGCTCTTTGCTTATGAACCTGTCGTTAGTCCCGTTTTTGGAATCGTATGACGCCCCGAAAATGAGCGGGTTTGTTCCTTGATCTTACTTCCACGAAATGCTTTTGCTGGTGTTCAATATTTTCGTTCTGTGAGCTTCTGGGATTTCTTGGCTGGAGCTTGGTTTCGGCTGGAAATCTTACAATTTTTTGCATCTACTCTCGCCTCATCACCCTCTATGTGGTTTTAAATTAATGATCGTTGTGGTATCATTTTTTTTGCAGCATGGCTATGTCCACGCAAGTGCAAGCACAGGTGTCAAAAAAGGATACCGTTGTTTTGGGTGGGAATATGGCTTTGAGGAGGGGTTTAGGCGGGGGTTCTGTAACAATGGTATTAAGGCGTCAGCTTTCACCAATTTCTACAGTAGAAGTTCTAGCCATGGTTGGACTCCGCTCGATTTTAAGCCTCCAGACTTCAAGGTATTTCTCTTGCCTTAGTTACTTTAAGTCGCAATTTTGTTGGGTTGCTGGATTACTGGTAAACATGCTGAAAGAATCTCGTTGTTTTCTATAATCAACTTGGTTCTTGGTATCAAGCGAACCATTTTGTGGAAAGATTTGGTTTCTCAGCGCCGTGGTTGGTGATTGCAGGCAACTTTCTACCCATTCAACAGGAACCTTAGGACTGTCTGTGTCGTTGAGGGACGGTTCGGTTACTTTAGCAAATACTTGGTCTCGCCAACTGTCAGAAGATACCACTGGCAATGTACGCGAGCTCTTCTTCTTTTGTGGTGCTCTTAATTAATGAAGACGCGCAAATAGAAGTAATAATCTTTGTCAATCCAGTGCTTTTTTTATGTGCAACGGATCGTGATTCTTCATTCTCATGGTTACCGTGGTGGTCACGTACAGATACAACTAGTTATTGGGCCAGATACCGGAATTTCAGTGGGTTGGCAAAGGCATGGCAAGAAGAATGCTGGTTCAGCTGATGTGAAGGTGTGAATTTCTGAGACCTTTTCTTACCCCTTTGTGAATATGGGTTACGAATTGAGTAGAGTAGCTTTTGAATGGACATTATGCTACTCATCAGTAAGATTGTATTTTTAGTGCTTCACGGCATAGGTAACTGTAATTGGTCTTTAATGGCTGTAGAAATGGAATACTTGGCAAGAATGTTCAACTTTGCTGTTATTGGAGACATTTGCTATTATGACATCACTTCCTAGCTCATCATATCTTTACAACTTGAAGCCTCTTTGGTTAAAATAAGTTTGGTTGCTTGGTGAGTCTGAAGGTAGGACCTGGCACCATTGGAGTATCAGGTCAATACATTCGTCATTTTTCATCGAAGTCTCAAGGCCGACTTACCGGTAAAATAGGCAGGTTAGTACAAATTCATAGTAGTTTTGGGTCGTGCTCGGTATTCACTGCTGCGTCTCAGTTATCCAGTATACACAGAGTATTATGATAATGTCTTTGATCTTTTGAATGATTCACAGTTATTTGATAACGTTTTAGGGCCATTCAGCCTTTTTTTTGTGAGGGACGAATGTAGCTGGTTTGTTTTGATATCTATGCTAGTTACTGTAATTGAATTATTCGTCAAATTTTGTCCGTGGGTGGTGCAGCACTGGAGTAGAGGTCGAACTAGGTGGGGAGAGAAGACTTTCAGAGCATAGTGCAGCTGCAATGTTCTGTGTGCTTGGACTTCAGGTTTTGGACTCTTTCTTGATGGCATGCAATCTATTTTGAAATTGTTTACATTTCAAAATATTTACCCTACGTCATTTATTTAATGACACCTTTTGATAGCCAAGACGGAAGTTGGCAGCTGTCTGTAACTTCAGCAGTGCTTGTTTGGAGCCTTGTAAGCAGTTTCAAGTTTCCCTTATGAAGGTGTTAGTTCTAGCAGAATAATATTTAGGTGTTGTTCTTTCTGCACGTCCAATCGCCTGTAATGCATGTTGAAAGCTCCAGTTCGGGGTTTTACTTTATTGCAGGGCATTTCTTGGAAAGTTCGATTCACACGAGGAGGCCAGAAATTTGTTATTCCTGTAAGTGGTTTCTTGGTATTCAAGCGTCTGGATTTGTAATTGGTGCTGGGTTTAGCAGAATCATTCTTGCAATACTACTCTGATAGTGTCGTGGAATGTGAGGACATGTTTGAGCAGCATTTATCTTGGTAACATTGTGAATGATATTATGCAAATTTCGCAGAAGAAAACTATGGTTTATGCTAGAAACATGTAATTACTAGTAGAAAAATTGATGTTCAGCTGCCCATGTGTTCAACCAGATTATGCTCTGCACAACTTTGAATCCATTTATAGCTACTGGAGCTTTAGTTATTCCATCATCCATCTATGCTATTCTAAAGGTACGTCATCTTTTTTGTCTCATTTGAAAACCGGTTCTTGGAGTTTTATTCCTGTAATCACTGCAACATTTGACGTTTTGAGAATGGTGTTGTCACTACTTGCGATTACATCTTGTAGTGTGAACGGATAGCATCATAATTTTTTGAAATTCATTCAGATTGATTCATGCTGAAATTGTGTCTTTCATCTTATAATGCAGACGTTTGTTATAAAACCTTATAATCTTCGGAGAAATAGACGGAAGAGCCTAGAACTACGGCGAACAACATATACACAGGTAGATTGGTTGCTTCTTTTCGAATATTCTTTGAAGCTCACTTGTCATGAAACCTCATGTCGTATGAATTACCGGCCTCTCAGCATAAACAGGGTTGTTACTATCTTTCTGATGATCTGCATTATTCCAGTTTCTATCTTATTCTAATGTCAGGCATTCTTGAGCTTATGGTGAGTCACTTTATGAAGCCACTGCTTCAATTTTGGCATAGATTGAGTTCTTCTCTTGTTACATCCAGGTTATGGAGGCAAGGGCTTCTTCAGAGAATTCACAGTTATTATTAAAGAATGTAGCAGAAAGAAAGAAACAGAAACAAGCACAACGGCAGGGGTTAGTTATTCTGGCTGCCGTTTATGGTGATATCAAGGCGTATGAGCGAGGGACAAATTTTGTGGACAAATCTGCAAGTACTGAAGATGATGATGCAGATCTGCCTCCTCCATACTTAGATGTCGCAGTACCTGTACAATTTTTGGTCGATGACTTTGGGCAGCTTCGGGTATTTGTTTCTTGTGCATTGTCCTCAAGCCCCTTTTTCTTGTTACTCTTTTGTATTAACCTGTGATAGATACTGTGCATATGGTCTCATGGTGTAGTTGCTAAGATCAGCGTGGCCTTTTTGATAATAATTAACATCTCTGGCATCTTGAAAACTATGTTTGGCATATGCTTTGGCATTGGGAAGTTAGATTTATGTAGAGCTCTCTGCATATCCGCTTTAGATAGTATGTTTATATGTTTGTTGTGTTGGTGCTGCAACAGCTGCATGAAGGAATCAAGAAGGCAGGTCTTATGGGCTTTTGTGATCCATGTCCTGGTGAATCAAAGCAATTGAAGGTGGAGTATAGCTATTTAGGCCACCAATATGAGGTATGCTTTTGTAGTTAACAATACTCATATGATCTGCGCTAAATATCGCTTTATGGAGTTCCTATTTGAGCTGTGTAATCAAGATAAGAGCCTTCCATTTTGTTCGGTGTTTTGGAGACTGGCTGTGCTCACATTAGAATTCGTGATGTGTGATTTGCATTCTTATTGACATGTCTGTATTTGTGCGTAGGTTGTGGTTGGAGACTATGATGAGTTGCGGATACCGCAGGAGGCACATAGGATA
Source organism: Ulota crispa (assembly GCA_963920765.1). NCBI lineage: Eukaryota > Viridiplantae > Streptophyta > Bryopsida > Orthotrichales > Orthotrichaceae > Ulota > Ulota crispa. The sequence goes on from OY987242.1 coordinate 30,182,482, forward strand.
CAACAATCTGCTTCGGAGAAGCTTGATCAAGTGGACTAACTGTCCTTCTCCTCCTCATTTGGCATGTGTTTTTCATTTCACGGAGTAAAATTATCTTCTCATGGTTAGAGTAGATCATTTTCCTGTTCAAGAGGATTCTCCATCTTTTTTATGAAGATGGGTACCCTTGTTGAAGGTGATCGGCCAATCATGCACATAAAAAAGCGTGTGTCTCTTTGCTAAAATCTTATCATTCTAAGATTGGTGAGCAAGAGCTGTCAGCCTCAATTGTGGGAGAGTTTCTCTTTGGAGACTGATGTCTTGAGTAGTCATTATGCTATTTTTGTGATGTCATACACATTTAAATGAGTTTGGAGAACGCAGTTTTAGCTTGAATCGCCTAGTTGGAAGAGCAAGTAGGATTTTGGCTTTTGTTGCGATGTTCTCATTCATGTGAGATGAGTCAAGAGGATTGTTCTTTGGCCAGTCAGTGGATTTTCCATGGTAATCGCACTTCTGCGGTTATCTGTATTCTTTTTAAGTCACCGTTTTCTTTCTTGACTGTACACAACACTCACTAAGCCGGAACTCCTAGTCATTTTCTTTGAACTACTCGGTTACCGTTCTATTGTCGAGGTAAGCATTTTGATCTACCCTCTATGATCATTCTGTTTGTAGGTCATTTTCTGTTTATCTGGCTTGCTGTTTTTTTTCCCCTTTTTTTCGCGATTTTATGTCCTACATTATTAGTATCTAAGTACTTTGCATAAGCGGTTGGCCTGAATGTTTTGTCATGGGAATTTCGGAAATGGCAGAGATCATCATTTTGGTTGCAATACGGCAGATTGAGACAGCATTTGCAAGCCTGTGATATATTGCTAGAGCAGATTAATACATGTGCAGCCCTGCCGGGAAGACCTAAGCTTGTTATTCCAGCCGGGATCAGCAGGGAAGTCCGAATTAAGGATTGTGAAATCCCTTCTTTTGTGACTCCTCAGTCACCCTTTGATGCTGCGTTGAATCTTAGTTTTGATACCCCTGGAGCTGTCTGTCCAGATAGTGTTGACCTCCGGTTCCCAAATTCAGAGTGTTCTTCCTTGGACGTTAAAACACAGTTTGAAGTCAGTTTACCCAAACCAGAGCCTCAGATCTTCTCCCTAGAAAGCAAATTCACTCCTGTTCAACTTTCTAGTTGTGTAAATGAGTCGTGTGGGTGCCCTGACAATACCTCCAGTGATCCTGAGTTATGCAATAGTGAGTTGAAACCCTTTTCAAGCCCTTCTGGAAACATTGTTGCTTCAGTAGCTTGTGTTTCAGAGAAAGAATACAGAGTTAGCACACGCAGCGCTAATGGTCCTGACAACCCTCCTCAACTTAGACCTGTAAATTTTATTTCTGCTTCTTGTTACGTCAAGCGACCTTCAAACCCTCAATCCTTTAGTCCTGGAAATACAGCAAGGCGGACATCATTCTGTAGGATAGAAGCTTTTGTCATACGGTCCAAATCAGTCAAACCTGTGCCTCCTCAACATCGTGTTGGGGTGCCTGAGTTTAAGAAGTGAGTTAGAATACAGTCGGCAAGTTTTTTTGGATTGGATTTTGATCGATCGTAGTTGCGTAATTTTGATGTGTAGAAATGTAAGGGATTTTATGATGCCCATTTGCTCCCAATCTAGAAAGAAGGCTTGTGCTAGTTCCATGGAGACATGTTATTCCAGAGCAGCAGGACAAGAAATAAACCTGTGTTTTTTATTAACAATTTCTGAATTTTGACACTATTTAGTGTGACTAAGTTGAGTGAGGTGAAATGTTGTCATAGTTGCTAATGTACATATTTGCATGTATGCAGAACGATTTTTATGTCGTTAGTTTTAGCTTTTTTCATTTAAGCTTTGATGTTGTCATGAGAAATAAGAGTTTTTCTTTCTGATTTTTATTTTTGGTCATTCTATATTTTAGCAAGTGTTTTATGCATGAATAGCTAAATTGGATTTATTCGTAATATTTGGGTTTACTTCAAAAAACTCTATAGATCAATTTATAATGTAGCATGCATATGGCTCTTTTCTTTTGTTATTTTCTATGATTTCGATTTTATTAAGAGATTAGGAACCATATTAAGGTGCTTTGCTGTCAATTGTTGTGTTGATAAGATTTTTTGCATTATAGACTCATTTTGAAAACATGCAAATAATTGTTGAAAATCCAAACTAATATTTATGTAGTTTTAAAATATGGTCAATCATTTTTGATAAATTTTGAATTACTTGTTAAATTTCAAATGTGATTGTTTCTATTTGTGTAAAATTTAGTACTTGATTTGTTGTTAATAGTTTTTTGTAATTGCAATCTCTTTTTATCATGTACATCATTGTTTAACTTAATTTAATATTGAAATTTGTACCTTACAGGTTCTTGTGAGTAGATCTTGTTCACTAGACTTGAATGAATCAAACTTAGAATCTCCACCAAATGTAAATGGAGAAAACCCACTTGAACAATGTGTAATTAACCCTATAGAACCTCTCAAAGGAGGACAATCAGAAATAGTAAAAGAAATAGATATTGAAAGTGAAAAGGATGATAAAATCCAACTAGTAAACAATGTCAAATGCAAATCACCAAATGTTGAAGGTGTGGAAAATGCATTGCAATATACTTTTGATGATATAGAGGAAACTAATGAACACCATAGTTCACTACAAAACCCTTGCAATATTTTAGAATCTAATTTTCAAGAAAAAGAAATATTGTATCCTTGTGAGGTTCAAAAAAATTTGATTACAAAGGAAGAGGTTCAAGATATTATATCCCTTGAAGAAATTTATGAAATCATTTTTGAGCTTTTAGATAATAGTTTGAGTTTGACCACACCACAACAACATGATCAAAGTCCTATGGCAAAGCCTATTATACATCAACAAGATTCATCAGTATTAACATATGAAGATCTTGCTATGGCTTTTCAAATGGAAGGTTTCTCTAGTAAAAAAATTCCGCTTGTAGAAAGTGCTGACAAGTATAATGTATTGAAAGGAGTAACCATGAGTTCTATGCAAAAAAGTTTAGAAAGGTGGTTAAATGAAGCTCAACAAAATGGACTAGGATGGATTCCTATTGATGATGATGAAATTGGATTTTGTATGGATTCAATTCAAGCTTGGCTTGTGGCTTTGATTCTCATTCATGAAACTCAAAGTGGTGTGAAAATATATGATACAGTTGATTTTAAATTTGCTGTAGATGCACGTATTGAAAACCAACAAAGAACAATTTGTGAAGTAATGATTGAGTTGTTGTGCAATCCCAGTCCCTTATCTTGTATTAGTGTGGCCAAATGGGAGGGTGAAGACCAACGTTGGGATGAGATTTTTTTGCACATGGCCAAAATAGTAGATTCCAAAAACCTTCTTCAACAACTCATTGCAATTTGTGAAGATGGATTAGACGTTGATGGCCGCCATTTAGATGTTACTTTCATTGAATGTCACCATATGGCATATTATCGCTCAATTGTTTGTAATTGTAAAATTAGTGCTTTTGGTGAACAATTTTGTCCCTGGTGCACAATTCCTTGCCAAGCTCAATGTGTGGTTACTATGAATCATAATGTCTCCAAAGATGATACCATTGCTTTTTTGAGCTCAACTTACCATATGCGGCCTCAATTATTGGTGGTATGTTTAGTTGTATATATGCAAACTTGACATTTTTTAAATTTATAGTTACAATTTTCTTTGAAATTTATCAACTATCAACCTTCCAAATGCATAGTGTATAATGCACAATCACATCAAATTATTTAATGAACTCTTAAGAGTCCATCATGACAGAACTTGTGCTTGTTACTAATTGTAGTATATACAAAGTAGTATATTTTCTTCTTCAAATTTTTGATGTGTTTAAATATTGAATTCTAGGAGCTCAATGCTTCCCTTGAAGATCTTCATCTTGAAGATAAAATAAATGAGTTTTTGCCAAACTTAAAATTTGTAATAGTTTTTCAACATTGGCCAATCAATCGTCATAACATGTGTAAGGTACAAGTATTAATGTTTATGATTCTTGATTATGATATGAAAAGAATAGTCTTGGTTAACATCAAACTTGATTTTTGTAATTTTAGCTAATATCACCATAAAACACAACAAATTGATTTTGATTATTTATTATTATTCAATGCAATACTTCAAAACAAATGAAAACACAATAACTTTGCTCATGTATAAATGTGCGTGCACGCACATGTATACACATATCTTGAGCAAATTTTAACAAATACAATGAGGAATTTCAAATTTTGGATATGAACATTTTGTTAATTCAAGAAAACCATATATCTAATCTATTGAAACTTCATTTTATTGCTATTGTAATTTATACCAGTATTAATCAAATAAGAGAATTTAACATTAAACAAGAGTATTTTTTTTAAATAATAATTGTTACAATAAATCATGTTGTGAAACTAACATTTATATAGCTCAACAATCACAAGGTTTGTCCATGTGATTATTGTACAAACGTGGTTTCATAAACTGTCACATTAATTCAAACGGCTTACTTTAGCAATGAATTCATTAATTTGATTCATTATGAATATATATGCACACAAACATATAAAATCATGACATAACATTGAAAAATTTAATAACATAAATAAGTTATTTAAAAAACAGATGATCAAACTTGCATTGTAAAGAAATAAAAAATGAAAAGCATAGAGCTTTGAACTTTTATTTAATTTGTTAGATTTTAGAAGTCTCTCAAATTGAGCTTGTAAAATAAATTTTCATAAATATTGGCATTTTGTCACCATTGTTCATAAATTATTGTCAGGTAGCATAAACTTGCCACTTAAGAATTGTGTTGTATTCTTGGATGTAGCTTACGCAAGGGACCACATTGAATACCGTGTATTGTGCTTGCCATGCACTCACACGCACGGTATTATGTATGGTGAGAACACTTGGGATGCAAGCCCAACAACATGATCAAATTTCAAGTGATACCCAATCACGATTTAAATTGCTTTGGCAAGCTATGACCAATCCACCATTGCTTATTGAATGTGAAATCACTACTCTTCAACATACCAACTACAAAGAGATAAAATATGATGAATTTAACATGGAAGTGGCAAATCATATTTTGGAGAATCATGAAAAACTCATAGAGGTCAATATCCATATAAAAGTTGATGTGTTTTATTGCTAATATCAAATTTAGACTTCAAAGTATTTTTTTAAGGGAAAATTTCATGGATATCCCTAAAGTTTGTAATATTTTCATAGATATCTTGTTTTTTTCAGAGATTTCACATATATCCTCAAATCAAAAATTCTAGGCGTTTGTTTTGTTGTGCATGTCACTTCCTTCTCCTTTTGTGGGCACACTACTTCTTTCTTGTTGTGTGTGCGCACAAAGGAGGAAGGGAAGTAATATGCACAACAAAACAAACGCCTAAAGATTTTAGTTTAGAGATATTTGTGAAATTTTTGAAAAAGCAAGGGTATCTATGAAAACATGGCAAACTTTCGGGATGTCCATGAAATTTTCCCTTTTTTTGACCATTTCAATTAAAATGACGTTTTTAAAGCTAATAATGTCAATGACTAGAAATCATAATTTGGCTTTCATTCAAATTTGAGTCTGTAGTGACGTTGTTGAACTTTTCATGCTATAATATAAGTTTGTAAAATTTCCACTAGTTTAATAATCACAAGTACAATTCATAGTCACCAAAATGGTCCCAATATGCATATAAATTATAAATGGGTAAACGACTCATCTTTAACAATGATAAAAGAATTCATGTGTTACCAAAGGTAATGGAAAAAATACCAACAATGGAAATGTTTATGTATACAAAACGCATGTGGGAAACTTATCGATGTTTCAATCAATTGCAACAAATGAGAAGTCCAATTTTGCAGAATGAGAGGTACTTAACAAAAATAACTAACATAAGTTTTTGAGATTTACAATTTTGATCAAAACCAAATATTTTATGTTAACTTTTTTTGTGTAGTAATGTAGTTTGGCAGTGGTGGCAAGAGAATTTCTTTACTATGCAACAAAAGCACTAGGAGAAAATATAACACCTTACATCCACATTCAAGGAGCTCATGCTCATCAATTCCAATCCATGCTACCATATCCTATTGGCCGCTTAAAAAACTTGGTACATTGTAAAATATTTATTGAAATACATTATTTTGTTGAACCTTGAGCCTTATGATTTTGTGCATGACTTTTTTTGTGAATTTTGGAAGATATTGGAGTTTGATACCTTCAAGAACTAATAACTCATTTTTATTTTTATTTTTATAAATTTTTTGAATAGGCAATGCAAAGAAAACACAAGGCTAACAAAAAATCATTCTTTGCATTATATGCAACCGGTGGTACAAATATCCTTTGCACCAAACAAGAAAATTTTAATTTAAATGTAGAAATGTGTGCTCAATATGTTCGCCTAAAAATGGAAGCCATGCCAATACTTCATGTAAAGTTTTATATAACACGCTTTTGTTAAACTAAAAACATATTTGAACCCAAACTAAATTTCTCTATTTTGCTGGAATTTCTTTGGAATTAATTAACTTTGATGTAAGTTTTTGGTTTAGTTTATTGTTGTAAAAAAATCAAGATTTTATTCTAACTCCATGATTATATAATCTCAAAGATATATAATGTAGCCAATTGTAACATTTACATATTTTCATACAGGTTCTGAAAAAACAAGTTGACTATTGGATTCCATGGCTAGCAAGGTCATTCTTCCGTCGTCATTTCATACGAATGGGATATGTTGCAATATCAATAGACAAAGCAGAAGAGCTAGCTGAGGTTTTCCCAACAACAACAGCAAATCAAGTATTTTGTTTGTTTGATACTTGGTCAAAATACGTTAAAAGACAATCCAAATATAAGGTGTGTTTTTTAACTATGTATTTGGAGTCCCTTTTAATCATCAAATTGTTAATAGATACAATCCAAAAATCACATAATTCAATTTTGATATTTGATACTAATAATAATATTCATTAATTTTTTGTTAGAAACCAATCTTTTTGTTCAAATTTAATAACATTGGATTAAACCAATATTTTTTAGCTTTTACATTTTCCAAAAGCTATATGTACTACAAAAAAGAACTACACAAAAGACATGTCAAATAAAGAATTTACAACTACACTTCACAAAAATGAGACTCCAAAAAATTTCTATGGTAATATGAAATGTCAAAAGAAAATCAGTTCTTATATAAATCAGTACAATCTTGAAATGGCCCACAATAAATCTTCAATACTTGATCAAATACTTCACAATGAAGAACTTTTGCAAGCATATAATTCAACAATCTTATATAATGTTCACTCTATGCAAGCGGATGAAAGATATTCAAGTAACATAACATATAAAGACAATGAAACTCAACATCAAGATATAAGAAAACTCATAGATAATTCAATTAGATGTTTAGATGAGGTGAATAATAATCTTTTGAATGAAAATTTTATTGATGATGTTTGCCAAAATTTAATTATAGAAAAGAAATTGACAGACAAAAGTTACGATCTTTTACAACAATCTAGTACGCTTACAAATATGAAAACAATATCACGTGTAACAGATGATGAAATTGATATTGAAAAACAAAGTTATGTTTCTAATAACATTGACCTTGCTATGATAGACACCAACAAAGATCTCAATAGTTCAAATCCTAAACATTTTGGGGTTGATTTTGCTATTAATGATGAACCAATGAATGCCAAAACTGCAATAATTGAATTCATTGATAACAAAACTCCAAATGAAGTATTGAATTTTGATATGATTGGAAAGAAGTGTAACAATGAAAATTCATCATGTTCAATTATTGAATACAATAAAAACAAAATCGAAGCTTCCTTAAAAAAATTGTTAAATTTAGAGTCTTTACAAGTTTGTTTTAAAAAACCTAAAATTGTTGAGGAGCCTAATTGTTCCAATTCATTTGCTGAATTGTTAGAAATTCCTTCAAACATCCATGCTAAAGAATTGCAACATTTAGTTGATGGAGAATATGAAGAAAAAACAAAACATGATCTTGATACAAGACGTGAAGATATCATAGAACAAGACTATTTTATTAAAGAAAACCTACGCAAACAAGGGAACTCGAATCTAGGGTATCATTTAGAATCTAATATTTTGAAATCTAATTTTGCAAATTTTCAAAATATCACTCAAGGTCCTATATCCAATAACGAGCATTTGTATGTTAGTGATAATCACAATGAAAATTTAAGTGAAAATGTTAATAATGAGCAAACCATAACAATGTTTTTGCAAAATAGTACCAACCAACATCCTAGCAAATCTATAATCATAGATCTTGAAAAGAAAAAGAGTACTACAAGTGACCATGTAAATGTAAACATTTTCAAAATAGATCCAAATATCAACATTGATAGTAAAGGTTTAAGTAATAATATTAACAACAGTATCATAACTCAAAAAAAATTAAAAGTTGAAGATCATCACGTCTCAACCAATAATAATAACAATGCTTTAAAATCATTAGCTTTAAATAACCGAGTAGGACACAAGGATTCCAAAGTTGATTCCCATTTTTCATCTTCTATATTGGTAGAAGACATAACACCTTCAAGAAAATCATCTCTTCCTAAAAAGTCAATAAAAAATGTTGATGAACCATTGTTAAACAACTTTAAATCTTATTCATCATTGAATGAATTAAAAGATTCAAGTCAAGATTCGCTAAGTACAAGGCTCAGTAATGAAAATCTTATCTCCAACAATAATACTATTGTTGATGATGGAAATGAAAGTTCACTATTTCAAAGTTATTTAAATACTCCAAATGATGGTGGAGTTTTGAAAAATAAAAGGCATAGGAGTGATGATGCTATTCAAAATGAAAAATCATTCAAATTAAAAAGTTTTGAAAAATCCTTAGATTCTTTGTCTAAAAAATCACATATATGTAAGAAATTATATATGAAAAAAACATTGGATAACCACAATTCACCAAGAACATCCAATCATAAATTAAAATCATGGTCAAAATCAACTAAGCATGACATAAATATAGAACAAACTCCAAAATTAAATACACTACATTCTAGCAATTTGTATTCCCTTCCCAAACAAGATTCAAATACAAATAAAACCAATATGTTGTACCCATGCAATCCATATCCTTTTCCTCAAAGTTTTGAAGAATTCAATAGAAAAAAATTATGTAACAAATCAATCAAAAAAGAATCAAAAGTTGTTGATCAGTTGATTGGACTTAAGTTTGAGAAGCAATGTGGTTCACAACCTTTATTTGAAATGGAAAACAACAATTCAAATTTATCATCTCCAAAACAAGAATCTTGTTCAAATTCAGTTCCAATTTCTAATGAAAAGCATATCTTTAAAAAATCTATCCCAAATTTGCTTTTACATTCTAAACAATGTCAATTCATTGAAGATGACAAATTGTTTTTTCACTCAAAAAGAATTCAATCTAAACCCAATGAATATGACGATGCTAAAAATGATATTTTTAAGCCATTTTTATTTGATGATGCAAATTTTATTGTACCAAGTCAACATTGTAACTTTCAAGTTCCAAACAATTCTAGTTACAAAGAAGTTGAAAGAATTTCATCAAACTTGAAAAAGACTGTAATTATTACTCCAGATACTTGCATGATTTCTACAAGTCCTTTGCAATGTCAACAAGCACCCAAATGGTTTACTCCAACTCAAGAGATTCTTACTCCCATTGTAATTGCAATACATCCAAAAAACAATAATTGTCTAAAGGATAATAGCTCCAAAAAGAAAAGCTCTTTAGACATTGAAACTCCTCATTTTGAAGAAAATAAACAAGATACCATTTCATATGGAAATGATTGCAAAGAGATGAAAGGAGATGGAAGTATAAAAAATGAAGAGGAACTAAGAGTTGAAATGTTAGATGAAGAGTTCAAACATGTTAATGAAAAAGATTCTAGAAACGTGAATAAGCATGGAAAGCCTTGTTGTTGTGATCCATCCAAAGGGCACACAACAACTTGCTATCAATATGTTCCAAACTATGAGCCTCCTGAAGTAACTAAAATTAAAAACACTAGTGTGCTAGACGATGCATGCACAACTTGTGGTAAAGAATGCTATGAGCAATATATTGCAATGCAAAGAATTCAATCTGAAATACCAAGTTATGGTGACCAATGTCATCAACACTTAAATGCACTTCACAAAGCGTGTAAATATTGTTCAAATCATTTACAATCTTGTAGAGTCATAGATGATGGTAATGCAAATATAGAAACAAAATTGAATACACAAACAAATATGGGTGATAACATTGAAAAACATTGTGAATATGATAGAATAGGAAGGTATAGGAGAGTTGAAAATTTTACATCAAAATCAAGACAAAAATGGAAAAAAGTTTGAATTTTTTAAAATTGGAAATTTCATGGGTGGTTTCACATAGTTTTTGTGAAATATTTTCTTTTAACAAAAATGTACAATTAAATCATTTGTTTATTGGTCATTGAACAACAAGGTTTCAAAATTTCTAATGGTATTTTCATTCAATTCATATAATTTTTACTAAGTGAAAAACTTTTGTTTTTGTAAATTTACAATCACAATTGTTCAAGTGAAACCATTGAAACGTAATAAACTTTAAGTTAACCTCTCAACACCAAGGGGTTAATGCAAGGTTGAGTGGCTCAACTTTGGCAAAATTCATGTCCTGAAAGTCCCTTAACCCCTAAAGGACCAAGCCCTTTTCTCAATGAAAGTTACTAAAAACTGCCACTTTTGGAGGAATGAGTAGAAAGGTACAAAAAACATTTATTTTTTGGAAATCCAACCATAAGATCTTGCCCTAGACTATGTACTTGTGGGAAAAGAAATCAGCTCATTCTAGACGTAGAGGAGTGAGATGTTGACATTTGAAGTGAAAAAAAAGTTTTTTTCCCTACTGTCCAAAATTTTCAGAAGCCTTTGATTGCCCCTAAATCAAAAAAATTTGCTCTACGCAAAGTTGAGGTTTATTTTTCTCAATGTAGAAGACCAAGTTAGGTAAGTGCGAGAGAATTTTCAAATGAATTGGAGGTGTGAATCATACTTTGTAAAACCTTGTAATGTTGTCAGACCATCAAATTTGCATGTACACTAGGCAAAATTGGAGGATTTATATAAAGTTCAGAAATTTGAATTACTTTTATCCAAATGGTGAAAGCTAAAGAATCTTAGTGTACTACAACTTGGAAAAAAAAGAAGTCAAAAAACAAATTCACAAAGAGCTCAAAAAAGTAAAGCACCAAAGGCAAAAGGAATGGAGGTATCAGGTATGGGAGTCCCATACCTACCCGCAAACTAAAACTTTTCACTCATAGATCAAAATTGAATGATTCAAAGCTCCCCATATACATATAAATCTAGAGAACCAATTTCAGATTTTTATTTTGAAAAAATTGTTACTTTTAAAGAATTTTTTGGCTGCCCGCTCTCCCCTGTTTTTTAGAAATTCATGCATAACTTCTTCAATAAATGTTGGAATGAAGGAAAAAGTAGATGCTCTCGCAAATCTTAAAATTCTCCCACTTCAAAAAAAGTTTCAAAAAATCACACAAAGTAGTTTAGCCATAGGCACATGCCCAAAATTTCATTTGTCTCCCGAAGGAACAATGGTCCTTTAGGGGTTAAGATTCACAATTTTTTGAAATAAAATTTTGAAATTGGTTCTTTAGATTTTTTTTTTATATGGGAAGCTTTGAATCATTCAATTTCAATTAATGACATGAAAGTTATGAGATCTTTTCATTATTTTGAAAAAAAAAATTAAACCAAAGGAAGTAGGTTGTTTATTACAACATTATAATTGTTGGGATTTGTATTTTTCATTTCAACAATTGAATTCTTAACAATTGAGTGAATTGACTCATTTTCTATTTCATTTTACTTACTATTTTTTCCCATGTGTTGTGTAGTTCCAATTGATTTGTAAATCCTCCCACATACACCTAACTTGATCTCCAACATGGTAAATTAAAAGCACAATTTTGGGTAGAGCAAAATTTTTTCATGTAAGAGTGGTCAATTGCTTCTAAAATTTACAGACAGCAAGGAAAAAAAAATTCCCCTTCACTTCGGATGTAAATATCTCCCTCCTCTCTATCAAAAATGACCTGATTTTTTTCCCCATAAGTACCTCTTCTAATCCAAGGCAAGATCCTATGGTTAGATTTCCAAAAAAAAAAAAAAAAATCTACCATCTTACTCATCCCCTAGAAGTGGCAGTTTTGAGTGATTTTGGCAAAAAAATGGGCTTGGTCCTTTAGGCGTTAAACAACGCCACAATAGGGGTAAATTACTATTTTTATTCTTTGTCTTGTTTGTAAAGTTATGGAGCTTTTCCACTGTGGTCCAAAAACTTGGATGTCGCAGTGTACTAAGAGCCCCATGGCCCATTCATCTAGGCAGGTGGGCTTTCATCCAGGCCAGCGGGTGTCCAACTATCCATCCAAGCCAACGGGTGTCCATCCAGGCCAGCAAGTGTTGCCAGCGGGTGTTCATCCAGGCCAACGGGTGCTCATCCAAGCCATTGGGTGATCATCCAGGCCAGTGGGTGCTCATCTAGGCTACGGCTGTTCATCCATATGTGGCAATGGGGGGGTCAATTCACCATGGCACCAGTGTTTATTTTTTGGCAATTTGGAACAGAAGAGCACCAAATTTTTTTGACTGGCACCTATAGAAAAATTTGGATGAAATCACCAAAAAGCTTCAAATTTTTAAAAAAAATATTGGATGAAATTATCGAATAGTGGATGAAAACCAAATTATAGACATGTATCATGTGTTAATGTGATATTTTTACGGATGACTGTTGAAATTTGGAGCACCACTAAAACATTTTAAATCGTCACTTTGGCACTTCATGAAAAAAAACCCTGCCCGGCACTGGAAATCCCGTCGGCCACAACATAAAGAAAAAACCAGAGAAGGGGCGAAAATCTTTCCCGGCCACGGCAACAGGGCCCGGTGCACCCACCAAATCCAGAAGCGACGGCGCCCTGCGCGCGCGCGGTGAGGCCAGCGCGGACGATGCACGATTTCGGACGCCATGGCCCCGCGACGCGACGCTCCCAACCGGAGCGCCATCTCCACCAGTACCACTAGCACTAATAAACCATGGCTCCTTGCGTTTTGCTCTTGACAGTCAGCCCCCCGGCACTCCAAAGCACACTTCGCTCATATAACTGCAGTACTGCTCCATCGCCCCACTCTCTGATCCGCAATTCATTTTTCTGCTTGCCTTAGCATCTTCATTCCCCGAGCACCTTAATTAACTAGTTGCTCTTTGTCCTCGATCAGCAGATTCCTACATTTGCTTCTGCTAGCTCAACCGATAAATCAGCCGGTGTACTTCGGGGTGGACTTAATTCAAGGCAGCACATTTCTGACTTGGTTAAGCAACGATGCTGTGCGTCGATTACCCCACGCTTCAGTTTACGTGTTTACAGGCATTGAGTTACTACTAGTATGTTCACAGGGATAGACGTTCAGGAACGATGACAGTTTCCCATACAACCCAATTCCTCCCTTCAGTTCGTCGTCCCTTTTTCGGTCAATTGCGGATCGGTGGACTTCAGTTCTAGTTAGTTTGGGTACTTCTCTTTTCTTTTCGAACCGATGCTACGAGCGCGCCGGTTTGGTGTTCCCTGGCTAAGGATTACTACTTCTCTGTTTCTAGAGCCGGTGGGTATGGAAATGCTGCTGCTGCTGTGAGTGTTTCGGACAATTGTCAGATCTTCCCATCTTTTCAGTTCTTCTAATTTCTCCATTGAAAAAGCGAACTTTCTTCTCCCATCAGTGCGCGGTGGACTTGAACACTTCTGTTTAGTTAGGGTACTCATACCCGTGGACTTGATGGACTTCGGGCGCTGATGGAAGCGCATTAGCTTTTCTCAGGTGCTTTTCGATTTCAGTGGAGGCCGGGGCATCGGTTCTTATTGCCACTGATTTTGCTGCTTTGGTGGGTTGGGTTAGTGCATTTGCAACCCATGTGCCAGTTTCAGCGACAATGAAGAACCCCTCGCAGATGTTGTTTTAATAGTAACATTTATCACACTACTTCGATCTTGCGGGTACGTACCCTCGCGGAGCTTCTGGTTCACAGCAAACTTTTGTAATATTACCTGTCAGTTTCAGGAAATCTTCACAATTTTCCTCTTAAGTTAGTTGTTAAACATATCTGTCTGTTTCTTCTAAGATTTTTTCCTTCTGTCACATTCCCCTGTTAAAGCACAGGGAATTCATTTGCAAACCGAAAAGAGTTTGTTGTGGTTACCAGGCCACGAGCATGAGGAAGAGCCACAGCACTGACTTCGAAGCCATGAAGGCGTGGCCTCACATGGACACGGCCACCGACGGGGTGGACATGGTGGCCATTACCGGGCGAGCCAGCAACAACAGCAACCGATCAGCAGCAGGGAAATCCAACAGCAATGTGCGAGTGGCGTTTCTGCTGGCGTGCTTGCAGTTCAGCGTCGCCATGTACGCCACATTCCTGCTCTTCTGGTCCAGCCCCGCCGTGCCCGATCTCGTCGTGAAGCCCGACCCGGACTACTGGTTGCCCAAACTCGGCCACTTGTTCCCGCAATCTGGCACCAGTACTGTCGCCGCGGTGCAGTGGAAACCAATTTGTCAGTCGGAGGAGCTTGCTTTCGAGCAGAGAAAGTCCACCAACACGAAGATAATCAACATCAAGACCGGCCTGTTCAGGTGCGCAAATACATATCTTTTCCAAGCGCCCACATACACGCTTCTTTCTTCTTCTTTAAAAAATCTTAAAAAACTCAAAACCTTTTAAAAAGGAAAAATTTCATGGATACTCCTGGAGTTTGCAATATTTGCATAGATACCCTGCTTTTTCAGAAATTTCACAAATACCCTTGGACCAAATTTTCAGGCGTTTGTTTTATTGTGCATGTCACTTCCCTTCTCCTTTTGTGAGCACACTACTTTTTTTTCTTGTTATGTGAGTGCACAAAGGGAGAAGGGAAGTGACATGCACAACAAAACAAACACCTGAAAATTTTGGTCCAAGGGTATTTGTGTAATTTCTGAAAAAGCAGGGGTATCTATGCAAATATTGCAAACTTCAGGGGTATCCATGAAATTTGCCCTTAAAAAAATCTAATAAAATACTAAAACCTTTTTAAAAACATTCAAGCCTACAGACCTCCAAACAAGGGCTGAACGAAGGAACTCGATCTTTGGCTCACCTTCATTTTTTGGTTGTCGAGATGTGCGGAAATCGATCGGTTTGCGCTTGTGGGAACTTGGGTGAATACTATTTTAGTTCGTCGTTCTTCACATGTTGGATTGAAGAGGTTGTGCTGAACATTCGGGGGGGGGGGAGGGGCACGAAGATCGACTGTACCTAGCGAGTGATTCGGTTGCTAAAAATGTATGATGTTGAGATGTCAGGGAGATTATGGAGTTTCAACAGCAGAAACGAGGTTGCGAGACGCTGAAGGAGCTCATGGGCCTGCCGTCCACAGGCGCGAATGCCAGGGTGACGGTGATCCTCAACCATTTCAAGCGGAAGACGCTGTGCGCGCAGCTGAACGCTCTCCTGGAGCAGACGCTGCCGTTCCACGAGGTCTGGGTGGTGGCATTCGGGAGCCCGGAGAGAGTCACTCTGCGCGCCATCGTGGAAGCGTACAACGATACCCGGATCAACATCGTGGAATCCAAGTACGACTTCCGGTACTACGGACGGTTCCAGCTCGCTCTGCAGGTGCATGTTCGGATTCACTTGTTCTTCCTGAATTGCACCTCACCAGCAAGCTCTAATCCCCTCGAGAATTTAAGGAGGAAACCTCGAAGAGTTCGGAGAAAATTTGTGAGAATTAGCTCAAACAGTTAAAAACTATACGGAATGTGCTTAAACCTCATGCAAAAGTTTCGCAACGAACAAAGAGGAAAAAGCTCTCCAGGTGCAAGTTCGGATCCACTTGTTCTTCCTTGGGTTGCACCTCACCAGAAAGCTCTAATCTCCTCGATAATTTAAGGAGAAAACCTGAAAGAATTCGGAAGAATTTGTGAAATTAGCTCAAACAGCTAAGAACTATACGGAATGTGCTTAAACCTCTTGCAAAGTTTTGCAACGAACAATGAGGAAAAAGCTGATTTGGCTCTTTACCTGCGGTTTTAGGGTTCTAGAGTTGAATTTGGCACTTGCACAGCAAACTCTCGTCAATTTTCTTGTAGGGATTTGCATATGAATTCCCTGTGTACTAACAGGGAAATGTGAAATCACAGAAGAAATAGTCAGAAATGTTTTAACGGCTTACAGGGAAAATGTGAAGAATTCCTGAAACTGACAGAGGGAAATTAACAAAAGTTTGCTGGTTTTTTAGAGTTGAAGTTTTGGTACTTGTGCAGGCTCAAGGTGCGGAATATGTGTACCTTGTGGACGATGACATGATTCCAGGCAAGAGGGTGCTGGAAATTTTCTCTCACACGGCCGGAACTGACAAGTACCGACACTCCGTTCTGGGCAGCATTGGTCGCATTCTGCCGTTCCGGCAGAAAGATTTCAGTTTTCCGAGCTACCGAGAGAGGGGCGTTCGAGAGGCGGGCTTATACTTGCCTGATCCAGCTTACGACATTGTCGTCGATAGGATTGTGAAGGTGGACTTCTTGTCGAGTGGTTGGTTCCTGTCCGCGGAGTTGGTGAAGACCATTTTCATCGAGACTCCACCGACATTCTCCACCGGCGAGGATCTGCATCTCAGGTGAGAGTCAGAGCTTCAGAAAAATCCGGCACTTCAATGAACAATGGTCCAACATCTGGTGTTGAAGCCCTTTTTATTCTACTTCGTTTTGCAGTTACCAGCTTCAAAAGTACCATGGCCATGGCTCTTTCGTGGTTCCAGTCGATCCGAACGACATGGAAACCTGGGGCGACAAAGAGCATCGTCTTGCCCAAGTTTCGGAGACGACTGTCATTCATAAAGAAGTCGTGGAGGTACTACTATCATACCTTGTGTGCTGGATAATAACCTACTCTGTCGATTTAGAGAAGGTCATGATAGAGAGATCATACCTTTCTACAGTTGCAGCATGGGACTCCCGAAGCGGTTCGTTTTCTATGCCAGAGTTGCAGAGTTCCTGATCTGTTGTTGGTGAATTTGCAGGTGCGGGACAATCAATGGTGGCGAACAGTCTCCAGGGGATACATAACTCAATGGGCGGAGATGAACCCGCAACGCAGCGACGCGTTCTTCTACGCTCACCAAGTCAGCGACGTGCAGGCTATGGCGCCTTTGTTGCAGAAGTATCGCACCACGCTCGGGAGGAAAGCGTTTCTGGTCATCAGCGGAGGCCAGTTCTGTTCTTGTGAGGAGGCTGCTCACGTCCTTGGCTGGCCTCCTGCTTCGTGCAAAGACCGCCGGTTCAAGGTCTTTGATCTCGAGGTAAGCACCGCAAAGAGGGATGCAGGTAACTTTTCAAAGCATGCGAATATGTTCCTTAGATGGTACAAATTTTGGAGTTCAAGGCTGACCATGTGGCTCTGTGCAGGTGGGTTCAATTCACAGAGGCTTCTCGGAGACGCCATTCATTCAAGAGGTTTCGGCATCCATGCGGGGTTTGATCAGAATGCACTTGCCCAGCCTGCTGATCACCGTGAGCGACTTGCCGTCTGCCGTTATGGATGCCTTGAAATTGGCCACTGCACAAGCCGCGACCAACACAACCCTCGTGCCGATTCCACGCTCCTCGTTCCCTCATGCTCTCTGGATGGCCACAGTTCCTCCTGCATCGCTCACATGTACGATTTCTCCACTCATAATATTTTGGGTTAATGTAATCTCCTCAATCGTATGAGAAGGCTCTCGTCAAGGGATTTGCATATGAATTCCCTGTGTGTTAACAGGGAAATGTGAGACAGGGAGAAATCATAAGAAGAAATAGATAGAAATGTTTAACAACTCACAGAGAAAATGTGAATAATTCCTGAAATGACACAGGGAAACGTACAAAAGTTTGCTGAATTGTGATTGCGTACTGTGGAGCTGAAAATCTGACGGGCATTGTTGAATGAGGCCTCCTGGACCAGTTTGGAGCAAAATGCGGATTCAAGTCAGCATTATTACGCAGAACAGAGCCACGTCGCTGATGCGCTTGCTGCGATCGGTGTCTGACGCGCATTACATCGGTGACACCGTCGACATCTCCTTCAACATAGACAGCGCGGTGGACAGCCCAACCTTGCATCTGATTGATTCCTTCCGCTGGCCCCATGGCCAGAAAACTGTGCGGCGACGCATCATTCGAGGTGGTCTCATCAGAGCTGTGAGCGAGAGCTGGTAATTTCGAAAAACCTGTTCCTGTCTCTCCCATGGACACACTACGCAACCTTTCCTTGAAGCTTGAAAATGCATGGGACCTGTTCTTGTCTCTCCCATGGACACACCACGCAATCTTCCTTGAAGCTTGAAAATGCATGGGTTGAGCGTTTAAGGGCTGTTTGTGCAGGTACCCTGCGTCGGATGACGATTTCGGTCTTCTACTGGAGGACGACATTGAAGTGTCACCGTTTTACTACATGTGGCTGAAGTACGCATTGCTGCAGTACTACTACAACCCTAACGTCCACCTGCCAGAGCTCAACGCCATCTCTTTGTACACGCCGCGTGTGGTGGAGGTTGTGAGGGAGAGGCCGCACTGGAATGCCACGGAGTTCTTCAGCTCAGTGCACCCCAACACTCCGTATCTGCACCAACTGCCGTGCAGTTGGGGCGCCTTGTTCATGCCGAAGAAGTGGCGCGAGTTTTACAAGTACATGGACATGCGCTTCACCCAGGACGCCAAGTCGAATCCTGTCCAAATTCCCAAGTCACGAACCAACGGTTGGCAGGTCAGTTTTTTCTCTCGCCATGGTCTAGACGTTGCTTGGTACCACATCGCAACCGAAGAGCTTTTGAAAATAGAAAAGATTGAGAACCAAAAACAGCATATTTGGTACTTCCTCTGTCCCTCTAAAAACGTCCAAAAAGCTTCCTTGCGAAGGATTAACTGTTTTTTTAGTCTTTGTGCTAGTGACACGTGCATTCTAGAATCAATATATCATCTACCAAATGTATGCAAAAAATCCAACTTTGATGTCACTGTTTGGGCACCCAAATTCCATGCAAAAAGTACCATATTTGTGCATGTTGCCAGCTCCTCATTATTGATGATTTAAAGATTAGTAGCAACAATGGTACCTCATATGGGCAAGGCTAAGCTTGCTAGGAGAGGAATGCTCTCTTATCGTTTAACTTGCCCCCATGAGATCATCGAACATGGCAAACGCTTCCTCAACGTTTCAAATCAACAAAAGGGAATTTTTTAGTGGTATAAGAAATTTGTCTGATTTAGACGTTTTTAGAGGGATAGAGGGAGTAATATTCTGTGTTTCGGTTTTGTGATTCTGAAAGAGAAACACCAAAATTCTGTACTTGAAGTTGCTGCTGATTGGTGGCACGTATGACGACAGGCATCGTGGAAGAAGTTTCTCATCGACATGATGTACTTGCGGGGTTATGTGACACTGTACCCCAACTTCCCCAATCAGACAAGCTTCAGTACCAATCACATGGAGCAGGGCGCTCACATCGGTACTACTACCAACAAACTCTCTCACAAGAGGATCGACTTCGTCGTCCCTCTCTTGCAGGTTTGGCTTTTCAGCAAGCTCTTCAATCACCCAAATTGCACGAAGAAACCTCCTTAATAGCACTCTGCTGGAAATGGCTGGAAATGACGGGGAATGACTGGAAATGACTGGAAATGAGAGGAAATGGGAGAATACTGACTTTGGCATTGATGGGGTTGTGCAGGAGGATTTCTTCCCGCTGTTGCCCAACTCCAAGCTACCGCCGGCTTCGAAGCTGCCAGTGATCAACCTGTTCAATCAAGCTGCTTCGCTCCGGGGCCTCAAAGCAGCAGGAGCCAAGCTCAGACAAGACGTGTTGGAGTGCAATGTAACGCAGGTGGTGATGACGGATGACAAAACCGGAGAGCCTTTGATGTGTCGCACATTCTAAATGAACGATCTCGATCCAGCATGGCTCGCTGGGGATATATCCATCACGCCAGTAACATACTCTGCTCTCCAATTCTTGAACAGCATTTCTTCGCATCTGCTCTTACCAGCAGCTCGAGTCTACTGAACTAGACATTTCATTTTATTGAGAAAAGGAGCTGGTCTTAGACTACAGTAGTTAAGGCACTTGCTCTTGAGTAGCTCTCAGGTGGAGAAATGCGCGTGGCATTCTGGCTATATAGCGACATTCTCCACCATGAGGTCGGAACACTCCTTCAGGATACAGAGAATTCGGTGTTGCAAAAAACTGGAACGATGGGGTAGGGAATTGGATGATGTGAGGCGGTGAATTATTATTCCCTTGAGATCTGTGTCTCCTCTGCAGCAAAAGCCACCGGGTTCTGTTTTCTAGCTTTCCTGTTGCCCACTTAAATTTGCTTTCGCTTAGTTGCTCCTGACTTCCTGAGAATAGTCGAAAGAGGAGGCAAACAAAGGTTGTAGATTTAACCCAATTAGCTCAACAGGAATCCGTGGATCAAGCAAAAAGTACAGCTTGGCGTTATGTTAAATAACCGTGTCAAGCCTTGAATCTTGAGCAGTCCAAAGCTACACCACATCTTGAAAATTCAAATAGTTCATCAACACTAATAGCCAGCTTTATTTGCGACGTAGGACTTGTGTTTGTATAACACGGAGCATGAACAACATGTATAGCGAAGGATTTGTAAAGAAAAGTTCTAAGATACTATATTCAGAAAAAACCCCTGAGATCAGGAAGCTGTTCCAGCATTTCTGGACTAAACAAGTAGTGGGATGTAAGGACCACGTCATCAATTACAAGCTGCCTTTCAAAAAATCTCTTGATTGGTCTGTTCTCTGAAGTAAAGGCCCTAATAAAACTTCCGATCACAATTATCTCAAGCTGAATTGAATATTTGCTTGAGATTCTCTGGGTCCAAGGCTTGTCTTACCTATGGCAAAACGCTTTAAACGCCACTTAAAAATGGTTTGAGAAACGCTCGGTACAACATCCAGTATAATGGGGGGACATGTATGAGTGAACTCTTGCACTCCTCCATCACCAATGTCAGCTCCCACAGCCGCTGGATGACAGTCCTGACACACATTCTCTAAACTTGAAAGCCGGACCACGAGGTACGAGCAAGCACATAAACCTAAGAAACGGGAACACAAGGACGAAGCGGAATACTCCCAACTCACATAAAGAACCGCCAAAACTTATGCCTTGAAGAAGTTTGTGATGGGTCTACTGCCCGGGGGAGCAGCAAGCTGATGTCCTTTTGCAGACTTTTGGGATTGAGGTCTTGACCTCACATGTTCCTCACTAGTTCCGCGATCCTCCTCTACAGGTCCAGTCTCGCCATGTGTGGTGTCTCCATTGGATTCCTCCAACAACGTTGCTATATCATTACCTAGACATTCACGATACTGCCTGTTCACGGTACAGTCAAAACCAGACAAAGAATTAGGATGATTAGAGAGCATAAACGTCTTTGCATTATGAGACAAGTTAGTTGTACAATTTGACAACTACACCCAGGAGTGGGACTTGTGAACACCACGGAATCGCAAAGTGCACAATTCAGAACAAAAGAAGAAATTTTTGGAGCAAAATCTCACTCGAATTCACCTATAGCCTAAATCCTGTTTGCATTTCAAAGCATCATGTTAACTTCTTTTAAGTGTTTCTTGTGAAACAAAATATACGCACTCACAGCACAAGATATTTTCAAAAGAGCGGAAGTTCTCTAAAGATTTTAGGCTTACCTGGTTGATTTAGCAGCAAGAACAACGTCTGGCCCACGGATGGTTTTCCGTTTACTTCGCAGCATAACCGTAAATGAAGCTGAACTCAAATTCTGCACAAATAGAGATGTCGCCTGGGCAATGAGCGCAATAGCATCACCAGTCACTAATCGTACGTCCTTGTCGAGTTTAATAATTCTCTTCACCCGCGAGATTGGAAATGGCGCCACGAACTTCTCACCATCAAGAGATTTTTCTCCTTCACCAGCACCCAACACTTCCAGGTCATTTTCAGGTCCGTCCAAATTCATATCTATGGTCTCATCTGGTGCATCAAAATCTTCGAGAGATTTCTCTCCTCCTTCACCATCAACCAACACTTCCAGGTCATTTTCAGATCCGTCCACATTCATGTCTTTGACCTCGTCTGATGCATCGGAGTCTTCCGGGGATTCATCTAGAGGTGAACCAGAATCTTTGTCCAAAACGTCATCCTCCGAGCCTCTCTTTTCTTCTAAATAATCTTCGGTCTCGTACAGTTCTTGAGCATCTTGGAGAAACTCTTCTTGAGGCGTCCCAGGAGTGTCAGGTGTACCAGGATCTGTCATAAGGCCCTCATCGTCATGGGCAGTTTCTGTCTCGAGGTCAGTTTCAGCCGGTTCTTTAGTCTTGACCACTTCATGAGCATCTTCTGAAAACACCACTTGCGAGGTACCAGGCGTCCCGTGAGAAGCAAGACTGCCAGGATCCGTTATCAAACTCTCATCGTTGTCATGGTTCGGTTCTGTTGCTTCATTACAATCCATTCCTTGGGCACCAATACCGACCCGGTCCACAACGTCATCCGTGCCTTGCGGTGCACTTCCACCAGCACGAGAATCTGGAAAATAACATACATCGTAATTCGACAAACACCGTTACAATCACCTTCAAACGAAACCGAATATCATATCCCTGCCGGCGAAAATTTTATCATTTTTAACAGACCAGATATCTCTAGAATATCAAATCATTTACTGATCAACCAAAAGTTCTCTCCTACAGCGGCTTCACTACATATTGCAAAAGCTATTGTCATACGACAGAAAAATCAATTGAGCTCAGAATTCTGCATTGCTAATGTGAATCTCACGTACCTGTGCCCATTTTTCCTTTTAATTGCGCACCACTTAGCACTGCAGCAGCTTCAATGTTGCGTAATGCGTCATTTCGCATGTCCACGGAGTCCATAGCAAGTGTGTCCATGTACAGGATCGCTGAAGAGACGTCATTGAGCTCTTTCAGCCCGGCCATTTGCACTCTTCCCAACTCGATTTGTCAGATTGATTGTTTCCTTCTTAGTTTCCTTCTCAGATACTAAGCATCAGTTCTTCGAAAAATGCGATACTGATCAACGAAAATGGAATATCAATCAACAACTAATGTCACACGCCGAAGGAGTCGCTTCTTCCACTACACTCAACGATGCAATCCCTCCTCTGCTACAATAACAATTTCAATGTCTCCACAGACTTTCCGAACACCGCACACCGGTCAGACTAACAGTCTCAGCGAAATCTCTACAACCTTAGTCCAATACTACCGGACCTGCTGCCTCGTGGCCTGAATTTGCGCCCCGCAAAAAACAACTACGTTGCTTGCATTGGCCATCGCTGACATCTCCCTGCAACCCTACAAGGACAAACCACCGATGGCCATTTTTGACGGAATTAGCCTCGGAAGAATTGTGCGGCGTGTTGCAATGAGATCATGCTCCTCGCTCGCCGCGGCGACGGATCAAACGGACTGGAATTGGAGTTGCGCGAGCTCCAAGAGCGACGACAGAGGCAAGCGCAGCAAGATGGTCCTGGTTCACAGACTTTTCAAATCCAAACCCTAGAGGAACCCCCGCCAAATCCATCTCCATCTGGCGGGAAAATCTAGACCCGGCTTCTGTCGCCGGGTACTAAAAATGCGGAGTCGACTTTTTTAGTAAGTTAGTCACGCAGGGCCCGCCTCCATCTTTCTGGAATCCCTTCTTTTTCTTCAACTGCCCTCGGGTGAAAAAATTCAGAATTTCTACCAGGGAAAAGGCTGAAATTTACAACTTTATCATGGTAAGTCAATTTTGGAAAATTGATTTATTGTTTGAATGCAGATTGCAGAGACCTTCAATCACTCCAATTCTATTGACCAAGGTAAGAATAAACAACGACAAAATAGAGGTAAATTTTTCGTAATTTTTTGTAGTAAAACATAATGGGATTTTTCCAGTAGAGGTCATATTAGAAAAGAGGAAATTTGTGGAAGACGGAGGCAAGCTCTACGTTGACTAAAAGACTCATCAGATTGCTTGTTTCAGGTGGACGGCTTATTTGTAGCACCTTTGTTATTTTGGCAAGTCAATTCAACATCCTTTAGTTTATCTGCTTGGTTTTCTCACTATGTTTGAATTGTTTGTTTTGTTTTTATTTTGAGATATGAAATGACATGTTCTCTATGAGTTATGCAATCCTCATTCTTTTTTATAAGATATAATAGTTGCAAATTTTTAGAGCAAAAATGAAGGGAATCACTTTAAGTTTTAAACATGCTATAAGAACTTAACAATGTCATACAAATTGAACATTTGATTGCAAAAACTCATTATACAAATTTAAAAAATCCATGCCATTCTATTGTTAGGAACATAATAAAAAGCTATGTATTTCAAAATGTAGTAAAATACTTGTTTCTGCTTTTTTGCAAATTTTCAAGTTTAGAAGAAAATAACTAATGACGTTTCCTTCTATTAGTTTATAGAAGAACAAAAATCACTTGTATGGCTATAGAAAGTTTAAATACATGTAAAGTAAAATATACACAAATGAAATGTGTTTTTATTTTTTTGATGAAATTGGAAAACAACCGGTATGGACTAAGTTCATCATTGATGTAGATGTGTTATGAAAAAAAAGCATACAACAAAATGTATGAATATCATTTGTTTTATTAATATGAACAAAAACCATTTAACCAATATCACAGTTAAAAAAACAGGTCTTAAATGACTAAGTGACAATGACTAAACCATGACTGTATAGTCATTTTACAATCATTTTGTAGTTGCTGTATAGTCATTGCAATCATTGTCACTTAGTCATTTAAGACTTGTTTTTTAGTAGGTGTATTGAATCATGTTTGGCTCTTCTAAATTTACAATTTTAATCTTGTCCAAGTCTATTATATAAGAAGATATATAAATGTATAGTTTTACAATATTTTCCTACAAATCTAATGAAAAAGTATACATTATTAACTTCCAAAGGACCTTCAATTGCAAGAATATTATGTCTAAAACACAAAAGCTATGATCATACACTAATAAAAAGAGTTGTGGTGAGAAAATACATGATCTTTGATTTTGTATGCTATTATTTAATTAGAAACTATTTGACATAAAATACTACTATAGACACAATGCATTACTTCAATTAGTCAAACTTGTGGTCAAACTTAAACAATTGTCATTTTTAAAAGCTTGTATAGCATTTGTACATATACCCAAAGTGTTCAAAGCCAAAATTGTTACTTGTACATTTTGTTAAATGCTTTGTGCATAATCTAGTATTACTTTAAGGGGAAAAATTAATGGATACCCTGAAGTTTACAATAATATCACAAATACCCCTGCTTTTTCAATAATATCACAAATGCGCTTTGACTGAAGCAACTTCTTTCCTCCTTCCTAGTTTCTTTCCCTTTCCTGGTTTCTTTTTGTTACAAACTTCCCTAGGTCCATAACTTCAATCATCCAAACACTCATATAGAACAATAATCTATACACAATAAACTATAAAAACTAGGAGGAGCTCAACCACCCAACTATAGAGAGAGATTAATTCCCAACAAGAATTAATCTTCTCAACCTCCAAGCCTCATCTTGTACTATCAATCTTTTCATAAAAGTAGAATCACTTTAACTATTTTGATCTTTATATCTTTAATATTCATCTCCAATCCTTTGCTAAGGTAAAACTCTTAGTTACATTTAGAACTATTCTAAATGTAACTTATATCAAATCTCATCTTTTACTTGGAGTTGTTTAGCTCTAAGTTCCTCTCCTTATCAAATCTCATCTTTTACTTGGAGTAATCTAACTCTAAGTTCCACTCTTTGTCTTGTCATCAAGTGTATGTATCATGCCTTTGTCTTCAAGTTGTACATCCAGTACACTTGTCTTCAAAGGTGCATTCCATACACTTGTCATCAACTTATCATGATACTTATCATCAAGTCATCCTAATACTTGTCATCAAGTTATCAAGATACTTATCATCAAGTCATCATGATACTTGTCATCAAGTGTACATATCATGTCTTTGTCCTCAAGTTATACATCTTGTACACTTGTCCTCAAAGATGCATTCCGTACACTTGTCATCAAGGGTACATCCCATGCCTTTGTCCTCAAGTTGTACATCCCGTACACTTGTTTTCAAAGGTGCATGTACACTTGTCCTCAAAGGTACATCTTGTACCCTTGTCCTCAAGTGTAGTACCCTTGTCATGCAAATGGAGTTATCTAACTCCAATGCACAAATCCATCATCTAAAGATGTCCGCATTTAAGGCTTTTATCATTGTCCACTAATTCCCATTTTATTGTGCATTAGTTCATTCATCAAGCATTCATCCATCAAGGGTCATGACACAATCTCCCCTTTAAAATCTTTCATTGTCCTCAATGAAAAAGTTAGGTTTACACTATCAAAAACTAATCTCTTTTTCCCAAGAAGCTCCAACTTTTAGATAATCTTTCCACTTTATCGATAGAAATAAAACCACTTGTCATGTAGGTTTTGCATATCCACTTTTAGTATCTTTAAAAAATTTCATATTTAAATTTCACTTTGTGACTTTTAAAAATCACTTTATCATTTGTTTCCATTGCATGAAAGCATTTTTAATTGTTAACTCTTTAGCATCACTACAAAGAACTAAATTTCTCACTATAGGTTCAATATTTGTAAAAATATGTGCATGAAGTGAATCTTTTTCAAAGGCAAAATGAATCCAATCCATTTTCACAATTCTAAGTAACCAATTCACATTTCTTTCTTAAAGTACTAGTCGTAGGAAAATCTATTTGAATAGATTTTTCACAAATTGCTTATATCAATTGATCAAATCCCAAAAAAACCATAATTTTTTTCAATTTTCTCTTTAGGTATTGTTTATTCTTTAATCACTTTGATCTTTCAAAGATTAACTAAAATACCACCTTTAAATAAAAAATTTCCTTGGCAATCAATACAATACTATTTCTTTCAACCATGCCTATATATGGTCAGACAAATCATCAATCCTAAATAAAAGGATATACTCTTCTCGTTAACTTATTAAACCATTCATAAACTGCACAAAGTCTCAATCCACTCAAAGTCTTAATGATATATCTTTTCTCACAACCAAGACAACCACATCTTAATGAGGTCAACTTGGTCTAACATGTTCTTTTTCTTTTTTTTTTAAAACAAATTATTCAACTAATTCTTTAGCTCATTGATTTGAATTAACAAATATTAATATGGTGCTCTAGCTATTAAAGCCACAACAATTATTTTTTATAACATGGTCAACTTCTCTTATTAATGACAAATCCACAATTTCATTCATACATTTTCCCTTGAAAGGTTCACCATCTTGATGTGTTCCCTAAACAGCTCCATTCTTGGAAGTTGTCTAAGCATCCACTTGACGCCACCAAGCCATGTCCAAAATCACAACATAACAAGCTCTCCTCTATTTCATTTTATTTTTTCTTATCTCCTTTTAACATCCTCTCTTTTTTCAACAATTAAAAAACTACTGATTGCATATACACTTTCAATATTCAATTTACTAGATACAATATACACCACTCTAGGTATTACTTATTCTTTCTTAAATGACGCTATCTTTTTCTTCTTTGAAGCACAATTCTCGCCAATTTCGCTCTGATACCAATTGTTACGAACCTCCCTAGGTCCATAATTTCAATAATCTAAACATTATTGTTTTATATGAGTGTTTGAATGATTGAGGTTATGGACCTATAGAGGTTCGTAACAATTAATGCGTTCCATACACTTGTCATCAATGGTACATCCCATGCCTTTGTCTTCAAGTTATACATCTCGTACACTTGTCTTTAAAGGGGCATGTACATTTGTCCTCAAAGATATATCTTGTACCTTTGTTCTCAGATGTAATACCCTTGTCATGCAAATGGAGTTATTTAACTCCAATGCACACATCCATCATCCGAAGATGTCCGCATTCAAGGTTTTTCTCATTGTCCACTAATTCACATTTTACTGGGCATTAGTTTATTCATCAAACATTCATCTATCAAGTGTTATGGCACTTTCTCTTTTCTATTAATTTGTTGACCTTGGATATTTTTTCAGCATTCCTTTCCTTATAGTTCCCTTCAAGTAAATATAGTATGGAGCGGCTTAGTTTACCCAGTATATGATAGTGGGCAATTTCCTTTATATTGCCTTCTATGCTTGTTGTAGCTATGACTTTCATAAACCAGATTTGAGTATTGTGACTTTGTGGAAAATTGAAGGCGCAGCAATGACTTGGAGCACCGACTATCCTTGGTTTGGTTTATTAGGAAGTGCGGAAACCCTGATATGGCTGTGCATACAATGTCACGGATATGAACCGATTGACTAGTTCTAGAAAGTTTCTAGAAGATTCTAAAAAATTAGAAACTTCTCAAGAAGCTTTCTACCTAGTAGAAGCAGTTCAAATGCCGTCCAAATCAGAAGAAGCTTCTTAACCAATTTCCAAGTTCGACGAACAAGCTTCGATTCCTAGTTTATAAAGGAGTTGAGACTAAGATGTTCCTCAATTTTGACAATTCATTGTGCTGCTTTAGTCTTTGGCTTTCAAGTCTTAGCTTTGCCTTGTATTGCTACTTTCTAATATATTACTCTAGCCTTGGTTCTAAAAACATTTCTGAGCTCTTGTCTTGATTCTACATTTCTTTTATTTCGCTAAGTTCGTCCTTGACAGCTTATCGAGACTGCTTCAATATCATCAAAACTTTCTGGTTTTGAGTAGAGCGTGGATTATCTTTCTGTTTGAAAACTGCAAAGCATTTTAGAAGTTGCGGATTACCTACTTTTAAATTGATGGTGTTGTCTGTTTTCATTATAGATCTTCTCTACTATTGAAATTTATAAATATGAATAGACCTCCTGTCTGTGAATTCAATTCCAATTTTAAAATCCGTATTATTAACAGATCCAAACAGAAACTTAGAGAGAAAATTGTACGAGAGTTTAACGAAGCTAGCTTTGAAGAGTTATTGCCACAGCCTACTTCATTCATCTTTCTGAACATTCGTAATCTTGTTGTTTTTATCAACGCGTATTATTAGAATATTAAGTTATCATTATAATGGAAGAGAACAAAATTGTTATGAATAATTCAAAGTTTCTTACTATCATGTCCGCAATTACAAGCATGAATTTAAAGCAACAACAAATGTTTAAGCAGATCAAAAAACTCAACTCAAGGTTTTCTGGCCTTGAAGCAAGGCTGCAACAATCTATAAAGCGGGAATATGTTGTAATACCCGCGCCAATTATTCAAGCCAATAATATTCCAAGTTCTATGTTGCAGACTTCAAGTTCTAGCAAAAGTAAAAAACTTAGAATCAGCCTTCCAGAGAAATTTGATAGTACTCGTTCCAAATTTTGCGGTTTCGTCAATCAAGTTCAACTCATTATGCTTTTTCAATCCCAACAATATTCAATAGATGCAATTTGCATTGGATTGGTCGGAATTTTATTATCTGGACAAATACTTTTTTGATTTGCACCGCTTTCTGAGAAGAACTCTTTGATACTCAACAGTTTTGAAGTGTTTCTAAATATTTTTGAAGAAGCATTTGATGAGCATGACAAAATACACTCTACGACAACAAAGATCCGGAGTTTACGATAAGAAAAACGTTCAGTATCAATCTACGCTTCAGATTTTTGCTAACTTGTATGCAATATCAATTGAGACGAACAAGCTTTGATAAGCCAATTCTATTATGGCTTACGTGATAAAGTAAAAGACTTATTACTTTTGTTATCAGATTTTGCAATATGGAACAAGGCTATTAGTCAAGCTCTCAAGTGTGACAATATGCTATTTGAGCGGCAACAAGATAAACGAATATAAAGCACGCCGCGGCTTTACACTGGCTATTCCGCCACTTCTTCAACTCCAAGTTCAGGAAAACAATCCAAAACTAAAAACATGCAAATTTATGCTATTTGATTCAAACTTTTTACAGAACAAAAGAAGAAACGTCGATGCGAAGGAGGAATAATATATTTACTATAGAAAAAAAGATATAAAATTAGCGATTGTCCTGAAAAGCAACGGTGCACTTTATAATTTTGAAGTACCAACGTTCAAAAAAAAAAACGACAAAATCCAGTCACAATAGGAACCGTGTGATTGAATCTTACAAAATTATTGACATCTTCAGGTCTTGTATTATCTGCAAATTTCGTTTTTTGTTTTACCATATCAGTTTTTTTAGGTTCTAAAAATATTAAAGTCTATGCTTTGATAGATCTGGAGCCTCAGCATGTTTTATAGATGAGTTGTTTGTAAAACTGTATATGATTCCAATAATTCAAACGTCAAAGGCCTTTCATGTTGAAGTTATTGACGAATGACCACTATCTTTTAGCAATATTACCCACGAAATGACTCTTTTACAGACAGTAGCAGAAAACCATAATAGCCATGTAATTTACAATATTATCCGTTCTCTTTTCAATCTTATAATTTTAGGACTTTCTTGACTTGAAAAGTATAACCCCCAAATTAATTGGGCAAATTGTAGTATTACATTTCTTTTTGAAAACCTTTTACGGATAAATCATTGGTTAAATCTATAGAACCTTCCGGTCAGAAAGTGTTTAAATCCTTATTTGTTAGAGCTTGAACGTTTATGCAAGCTGCCAAAGATGATTATATATTTGTGGCATATGTTATTCCATTGTTTGAGCAAATCACCAAGACAACCACGATTCAAGAAGAGTACAAAGAGTATTAATATGTTTTTGAGAAGAAAAACGCAGATATTTTGCCCAAGCATTGATTATATGATTGCGTCATCGATTTTAAACAAGGTGCACAACCACCTTTTGAACCCATTTATAATCTACTGCAGAACTAGCTTTTTGCATTGAGAGAATAACTTGATGAAAATTTGGTCAAGAATTTTATTCGACACTCCAAGTCTCCAACTAGTGCATTTATCCTATTTGTGAAGAAAAAAAACAGATTTTTATGAATGTGTATGCATTACCGAGGCTTGAACAAAGTAACAATCAAGAACCGGTATCCATTACTTCTAATAAGCGGACTTTTTAACCAAATCGGACAAGCAAAGATTTATACCAAGATCGATAATAGGAGAGCGTACAATTTTGTACAAATCAAAGAAGGTAACAAATACAAGACAACTTTTTGGACAAGGTATAGTTACTTCAAATACAATGTCATGCTTTTTGAACTTACAAATGCACCGGCAATCTTTTAACACCTTATAAATGATATATTCCGAGATTTTAGACAGCTTTGTTATCTGCTATTTAGACAACATTCTGATATACTGTAAGAATCCAATTCAACATAAAGAACATATGAAGCTAGTACTTGAAAAGCTTTACAATGCTAGACTATATGCCAAACTCAAAAAATGTAATTTTTACACTACTCAAGTTGAGTTTTTTGGCTATGTCATTACAAATGACGGTATTTCAATGGATTTTAAGAAAATTCAAGCCGTATTAGATTAAACAACCTCAAAAATAATACGTAATATCCAATATTTTTTTGGTTTTGCAAATTTCTATCGAATCTTCATCAAAAACTATTCTCAAATAGCCACTCCACTTATGCAATTTACTTGCTAAAATAAATTAGATTAGAGTCAAAAAGCAGACAAGACTTTTTGAACATTGAAGAAAGCTTTTACTATAGCTCCGATCTTGATACATCCAGATTTTTTCAAACTATTCTTTTTGGAGATAGATGTTTCGGATTTTGCATTGGATGCAATATTACCGCAACAAAAAGAAGATGGAAAACTTCATCCAGTTATTTTTCACTCAAAAAAAATCAGCGTAGCAAAAATTAACTATAAAATCTACAATAAAGAGCTGCTTGCAATCATGGATTCTTTCCGAGAATGGCGTCATTTTCTCGAAGGAGCTGCACATCAGATGACAGTATATACTGATCACAAAAACTTTGAATATTTCATATTTATTTGTGTCTTGAACTATCGTCAAGCGCGTAGGAATATGCCTCTAATTAGATTTGACTTTGACATCATACATTGATCTGGGAAGCAACAAGAGTTATCTGATGCCTTTTCTAGAACACCCAACCTTATGCCTAAGGAAAAAAAACAGCATATGATCAACAACGGACGACGCTCTTGAATCCTGAACGCCTTTGTTTACAAGCAGTTCAAATCTCGTTTCCAGCTGATTCTAATTTTCTAGATGAAATTCGAACAGCATCAAGTACAAATGCCTTGGTGCTTGATATCAAACAACGTTCTAACAACTCTACAGAAGATTCCACTGAATTCAAAATTGAAAATCAGCTTTTATATTTTGAAGAACGTTTATATATTCTAGATAGACCACAACGTCTTCAAATTATGCAAGCACGCTACGACCTTCCAGTTGTTAGATATTTTGATTTCAACAAAACGTTGAAACTCATTTTCGAGATTTTTGGTGGTCACAGATGTGGAAGATCATTAAAGAATTTGTTCTATCTTGTGACACATGTTTTTGCTCTAAGAATCCGTGATATCGACCATACGAACTTTTACAGCCTTTATCAGTGCCAAAACAACCATAGTCATCTGTTACTATAAATTTTTTTACAGACTTACCACTTTTGGCCAATTTTGATTTTATTTTTGTAATAGTCGATCAATTTTCAAAAATGGCGCATTTTATTCTGTACAAGAAGACAATCACTGGAGGAGAAACAACTAAGCTTTTTTTCGACAGCATTTATCGATATCATGGACTACCTAAAGACATTGTGTCTAACAGAGGCCCGCAATTTATTTCCAAATTCTAGCAATCACTATTTGAAATCTTATAAGTGAAGATCAAGCTTTCTTCGGTTTTTTATTGTCAAACAGATAGACAAACCAAACGCATAAATCAAGTATTGGAGCAATATTTACGGTGTACTATAAATTATCAACAAGGCAATTGGATGTCTTTGCTACCGCTTGCAGAGTTTGCATACAACAATAGCAAACATGCATAAACTCAAAAGGTTTTATTTTACGCAAATTATAGACATCATCCAAATATCAATATGCTACTAGCTTGGAGAAAGGAGAACATTGCAGCAGAGAATTTGGCAATGCATTTACAAGAGCTACATACAATAATAAAAGCTCATTTAGAAGAAGCTCAAGTACAATACAAAAAGTTTGTCGATATGAGAAGAAAAGAGCAATCACAGTTTTAAGTGGGTGAAAAAATATGACTACCACGACGTAATATCAAGACAACTTGTCCAAGCAACAAACTTGACTATTTCCGGATTGGATCATTTAGCATTGAAAAACAAATCAATGCTGTTGCATATCGACTACAACTACTAGCAGCAATGAAGGTACATCCAGTGTTTCATGTTTTACTCTTAAAAACCTATATAGAATCTAACTTTCTTGGAAGAATTCAACATTCGTTGCCTTATTTAAAAGTAGATAACATCAAAGAGTATGAAATTGAGAAAGTTTTAGATTCAAAGATTTAAAGAGGGCAAGTTGAATACTTTGTTTATTGGCGCGACTATTCAATTTGCAAGCGTATATGAGAACCAGTTTCAAATTTATTGACTGCTCTTTTGAAGATTCGAGAATTTCATCAACAGCAATCAACGAAGCCAAAAGTAACGACTACATGAATTCCTCAAAAAGATCTCGGAGCTAGAAAGGGAGGTAATGTCACGGACATGAACCGATTGACTAGTTCTAGAAAGTTCCTAGAAGATTCTAAAAAATTGGGAGCTTCTCAAAAAGCTTTCTACCTAATAGAAGCAGCTCGAGTGCCGTCCAAATAAAAAAAAGCTTCTGAAGTAACTTCCAAGCTTGACGGACAAGCTTTTATCTCTAGTATATAAAAGAGTTGAGAATGAGATGTTCCTCAGTCTCGACAATTCATCTTGTTGCTTTAGTCTTTGGCCTTCAAGCCTTGATCTTGTCTTGTATTGCTATTTTCTAGTATACTACTCTAACCTTGGTTCTAAGTATACTTCTGAGCTCTTGTTTTGATTCTACGTTTTCTCTACTTCGCTGAGTTCGTCCTTGACATATAAAGACGTACCATCGGTCCCTTGTCCAACGTGTACGGGTGAACCGTACATTACTTTCAGTCTCTCTGTCATAATTTAACGAATCTTTCCATATTTGGGCTGGTTAGAAGACCTCACCCAAAAGTCAAAATTATTGAAATTTGGTATGTACACGAGGACTCATGTAGATACTTAGTCCGTGAATTTCAAAAGCAGGGTTTGAATGAGTCAATTTCAAAATTTATTCGAAGTTTCAATCCTCCTATTTTACTCTAAATCTAAAAGTCAACACAACTTTGATTAATATAACATTATAAAAGGTATGGTCGAGTTTCTGAATTTCACACAACAACTTTGTTTTGCCGTTCTATCCACCTTTTAGCAGTCACCTCACACGGATCCCATTTCTCAACCTCAGATGATGCTTTGACTGAAAGCATGTCCCTATAGGCTTTGAAGTGCAAGGCACGAGCTAGGTGCTTAGGGGTTAAGGATACAAGATGGATAGGCCAAGATTATTGTGTGCTTATTTTATCATTCCAATTTTTAGTCAATTTTTGAGAAGACCATATGATTATGTAGCTTTGTTTAAGCTTTGAAGCACTATAGAAATAAAACAACTTGCTTTGCCCTTCAAAAATAAATTTTAATTCTATTTGTTTTGCAAAGTACGCAGGTGACTAGTGACCTATTTTTTGAGATTTTTAATTATATAATGCTTTCATAATTCATAAGCTAAAGCAAAAAGCTACATGGTCATACACTATCCTCAAAAATTAACCAAAAATTAAAGCAACAAAAAAAATCTTAATTTCTTACTTAGTCTACATTTCTTACCTGGTCTTTACCTATCCACTTGTACAAGGTTTAAGGGTAAAAGAAGACTACAGAAGAACATGTTTAACCCTTAAACCTTGGGTGGTCATTGTGCTTGGTCATTGTGCCTGGCCATGTACAATGTTTAGGGTGAACAATAATATCTACAATGGTGCCCATACATTAAAATATTATTTTTGAAAATTGCAAAAATCAATAGTGTGTGGTGTCCTTGTAAGAACAGCTTGGGACCAAGGGTTTTTTTTTTTGGCATTCAAACGCCATATTCAAAATTAGCCACTACGCTTGCATCCCTCAAAAAATCCTCCTCGCTTGAGAAGGCTTGTATGGTTTTACTGTTCAACTCTAATACCAAAAAAAAATACTTAGAACCTAACACCGTGACTCTGGAATTTCTCACAATTTGGGTTACCTAAAAATATGAGTACAAATAATTTGGTACTTTTTTACCTTCTATGATGGACCATGTATTTATGATCACTTCTTAAAAAAATCAGACAAATGCTTATTTTTTTGTGCCCAAATCGTTCCCTTCGACGTTTAAGGGTTAATTCATATGGATGAAAATATGTCGATGAAACAGCAGAATGAATACACTGGACGAGAGTGTTACAATTTAGTAAAAGAGGACTTTCAAACTTGTCGTGGTGGGGTTTTTCTAGGGTTTGGATTTGCAATCATCCGTGAACCGCAACCTTCTTGCTGCATCGCTCTGCTCCGTCGTCGCTCTCGGAGCTTTTGCAACTCCAATTCCATTGCTTTCACTTCATCGCAGGGGCGAGCGAGGAGCGCGATGTGAATGCAACACGGCGCGCAATTCTTCTGAGTCCAATTCTGTCGAAAATGG
The DNA here is from genome assembly GCA_963920765.1 of Ulota crispa. NCBI lineage: Eukaryota > Viridiplantae > Streptophyta > Bryopsida > Orthotrichales > Orthotrichaceae > Ulota > Ulota crispa. Next base: position 30,218,400 of record OY987242.1, read on the forward strand.
ACACTTGTGCATTGTGCTTGTAGGGTCTAAGGCAGGAGTGAGTGATGGCCAATGCAGGCAGCGGAGGCGTTCCTCGCGGGGCGCCGGTTCAGGCCACGAGTCAGCAGGTCCGGTAGTCTTTCTCCAATTGAGTGCTGGTTGTGTAGATGAGTCAATTCGGTCGGTGTTTTCCGTGCATCGGATTGAGTCGATAGGAGCATTGAAGTTGTTGTTATAAACAGAGGAGCGATTGCATCAACGCTTGTGTCAAAAAAAGCGGCTCTGTCGGCGTGTGGCTGTGATTCAGATTCCTGGTTGATTTATTGTTGAATTTATGCGATGATTTATTGTTGAATTTGTGCGATGATTTATTTGGATTGTGAGAGTTGATTGAAGCTAAAGGTTTGTGATTGAAATTGCGATTGCGAGCAGGATTATTACAAGTCACTGGTGCCGTCTCAGCTTCTTGCGGAGCGTGGCGAAGAAATTGTTGTCATTAATCCTGGTACGTTGCCTCTTTGTTTCTAAAGTACCTGTTGTGTAAAAGAAGTAGGGAATTGCAATGAGAATTTTACCAGTAATTATTTTGCTTTTTACTACTTTTTGATTGCGAAACTTGTACTTCCCAGGGTGAAATTTGGCACTTTATCAATCTCATGTTGAGCTGCACTGAGCAGGCTCTGCGAATGTTCGAATTGGTCTTGCATCTGCAAAGGTTCCCGTGAGTGTGCCGCACTGCATAGCTCACCAGTTGCGCCTGAGTGGAAATGAGCAAGAGTCTGCCGAATTGCCGAAGAAAGGAGCAGTCGGCGAGAGCCGGGTATTGCTTGGAACATGACTCTACTGATTCTCATCAATAGCATTTCTGGTAGTGGATTTAATGAGTTGCTAGAACAAGCTAGGGTTTCTTGGTTTAAAGATATGATAGTCTGGATATTTAATCGTCCTGATGTTTTCCTTTAAGGATATAGATTGCGAAATATGATGAGCCCTCGGTGATTGTAGTTTTACGAGCATAAATCAAGCAGCTGAAATGTTTAGCTCACTGGATGCGTAACGATAACTTATAGTCTTTTTTGGTGCAATTTTCTTACGTCAATAATCTTTGTTAGATGGTGCATTGTGCTAATGACTTACTCTGTAAGTGCCACCAATTTCTGTGTTTCGTGGAAGGGGTTTAGGTTTTGCTGACGCACGTAGCAGTTGAAGTCACACATGAGCACATGTACATTATTTTAATTGCAAGTTTATCATGGTTATGACAGTTTGGAACGTCATCATTATCAGCGGCGAGGGTGAATGAACGAGAAGATGCTCTTGAATTGGTATGATGTTCAGCGTTTGTTTCATGTAGACAATGATTGAGCTATTCCAATCTTGAGTCGAAATGTTCAGGAGTGTCTAGCACTAGTATTTTTTACTTTTTGAAGTGATTGTAAGAAAAACCCCGATCTATCTTGGTTGACTCCCGAGCTTCTGGTGTGAGAAAGGTGCTGTGCCTAAAATTTATGTTGTTGAGGTCTGTTTGTCAGGTGGTTTCGCAGCTCAAGCTCAGATCGTTCTTCTCTGATGCTAAGGTAAGATGAATTATCGTACACTGGAAGTGATCAACAACCACCATGCTTAGCGAATCTTTTCATCTCTTCTTATGTTTTATTTTTTTGATCCACGGATTCGTTTAATTCTGTAGTAGTGTACATGAAGAAGATAGCGAAAGTTAATGAAGATTTGCGATAAACGAATCTGGAACACGCAAAGCAACTTAGCTTCTGTTGGAGATGACAGTTTTGGGATTGGCTCATAAATATCTGCAGTACAGAGTTGTAGTGGCTTGGAGTCTATCAGCACAGCATTAGGATTTCACTTGATTTTGGGCAGTAACTCAAAGATATTAGAGCCAGGCAGGTGCGGGGGATTCGAACGGTGGCGAATTGCTTTCAAAGGAGCGGGATACGGGGTTTGAATGGACTAACGTAGAGGACAATTTTGCCGGGCGCTCAATATCAAGAAGCCAGAAATCTTCAATTGCCAATGAGAGAACAGACGGTATAACAAACAAACGCACAACTTAAGTATGTGTTGCTCTAGTAATTGTGGAAGTTCACTTTCAAACGCATGTTCACATGTAAAGTATGACTTACTAAAGACATGATTTCCTGAGTAACAAGCTCAAATTAAGATCTCGTTAGTAATCATTTAAAATGTTAGCCTGTTCGTTGTGACCAAAATCTGTTCACTTCAAGAATGTTCAGTATATCAATTGTTGTCGTGACAACTGCAGATCTTCATAAGAATCATCAGAAAAACAGTGGGAAGGTCTCGGCAGATGCAGACGACGTGAAGGATATGGAGTTTTCTAAACAGAAGCTTGACAAGTTTAAAACGTATCGCAAGTACATCTGTGGGGAGGAAGCGTTAAGGATTCCAGCGAGCCTGCCGTACTCTCTATATCGGCCTATGTGTCGTGGTCGTCTCAATATATCTAGTAAATACTCTATGCAGCAGGTATGTTCTTGTTTGTTGTAAGCCTGTGCTCTGTTAAGAAAAATCGGAATATATATATTTTTGCATTCTTTTTCCTAGCTCCATTCACTTCTGCATGGGGGGATGAATGTTAACTTGAACGTTAATATATTTCAATTCTACTGAAACGGTTCCTGTCCTAATATGTGCATGGTCAGGTTTGTGATGATATCTACAGAATATGGGATTACATTTTAACAGAGAAGTGTCAAATTGGCTCCAAATTGCGACCAAGGTTCTCAGCAGTTTTGGTTGTCCCTGATACTCTTGATAATCGAGGTGAAATTCTGTGTGATTTTGGACTTTTTGGTGGAATTTCAGGTTTAACAATTAGAAAAGCGTGGAAAAATTCCTCCTTTACCTTCTTCGAACCTGTAATATGTGGTTTGAGGATGTTCCTCCAGTCCAGTTGTGAGTCGTTATCCGGAAATATTACGTGCTGTGTGGGCGTCGGATTTCATTTTGTTGGAGTGAAAAATCATACAATCTTACTTCATAATTGAATTAATTTTGTGATCTGGGAGCACTTCCGGTTCCCTCACGTTTTCTTACTGTACAATTTTGGATTCTGCAGAGGTAAAAGAGTTGCTATCAGTGGTGTTGCGAGACCTTCAATTCCATTCTGCTGTTGTTATTCAGGTATGCTACTGTTCAAGAATTTCTGAGCTACCTTTTTTGCAAGATTTTCAGCTGATCCGAAGGGATTGTGTTGTTCGAATTCTGTTCTTAATTGTGTCATTGCTCTTGGTTAAACGTCATGACCAGAGATGATGGTGGACATATTACAGAATGATTGTACTTGGATTTCAGGAGTGTGTAGCAGCTACTTTTGGGAATGGATTCTCATCAGGATGCATCGTAAATATGGGTTCACAAGTTATTTCAGGCATGTGTGTTGAGGTATGGTGGCCTTGAAACCTCTAAAATATATATAATTTTACCTTACTAGCTGGTTATGATTCGTAAAATTACATTTCAAGATTTATAGTGTTTCATCTTGAACAAAGAATGGTCTGGATACTTCCCTTGCTGAATCTCATGTTTGACATTGTAACAGTGGCCAGAATTGCTGGATAACTGCTTAGTGTACATTGAAAATGCTGAGTTTGGGTAAACATACAGAATCTATGGACCTTGTGGATGACAATGTTCGAATAATTTTTTGGTAGACTGACCTTAAATTTTGAAACCTGCAATTAACGTTAAGACTCCATGTGTGATTGTACAGGAAGGGGTTGCTATTCCATCAACACGTTTTTTACTGCCTTACGGTGGAGATGTTAGTGCCTTTCATTTTTATTGTATTAATGCATTTCATTTACCATTATAAGTTTTTTTTCCGCATCTCTAGCATCTCTATATATATTTTTTCATGCTACTATTCTCCACTTTATTAAAGCATGTGCAGGTAGTAGGGTTAGCTTGAGCAAATTTTGGTAGTTACGGTATTCTCATTTACGCTCGTTCTATCGAATGCAGGACATTACTAGATGTTTATTATGGATTCAACAACGAAAGAAGACATGGCCTATGTCTGACACTGATCCGTTGCGTGATCCATTGGACTTTCAAACTCTCGAGAAGCTGAAGGAGACTCACTGCGTGCTTTTTGTAAACACTTGCCTTCTTCTTATACTCTTTTTACAAGAGCCGCCACCTTCAATTAGGGCGTTGTATGCCGTTGCTTTCAGGATTGTGTCCGAAAAACGAATGATTGTGGCAGTATCTGAGCTTACCTTTGTTACTCGTACTGTTTTCAGGAAGGTGAGCAGCACACTACAGTTGATGTCCGATGCCGCGTTCCAGGCGAGCCAACTCGAGTTTACTCGATTTTATTGTCCTCTCTCAATGTGTGTAGTTTCCCTTGCTCTTTGTTATTGATGTGCGCATTCGCTCTAATTTGCCATGTCCCGACTCTTTCATCTAGGATAGCAAATATATTATACTGCCATATTCTGCAACTGAGTGATCCAGTTTACATATTGCAGGTTCCGCCCATGGGACTATTTTACCCTTCTCTTCTTTCGTTGGAGGAGCTCTCGCCGCTCTCTCGACCTTGGTCTGTCTTTCTAGTTCATTACTCACTTCTGTATACCTGACTTCTTTTTGGTTGGCGGCTTCTGCACTGGCTGTGGTGCTTTTCTAGGTATTTTCAGTTTCTGTAAGATAATTGCAGGTACCTGCTTTCAGTCAAACCCGAGAGTGCTCCTGCTCTTGAATTAGAGGTTTAGTCTTATATGATGGGACCCCTGTTGCAGGTATCACATAGATCATGAAGACACTACAGACGACACTTTTCCTGAAGCTGGTCGACGCCTTGAGACCAATGAATTAGGACTAGCCAATGGAAGTCTCAATGGAAACTCTATCAACAACGATTCTGATCCGTACGATTTTGAAGACAAAGAAAAGAAAGAGGTGGAGGAAGTTTCGAGTGGACTTGCACAAGCTATTGTAAAAAGTATACTGTCGCTAGGTGAGGCTTGTGCGTTCAGTTTTTACTTGCATTTTAATATTTCGTTGCCAAAAGTCGGTCATAGCTTCTGAATGTCAAGCAAAATATTAACTGTTTCCTCTTGTTATTTAGTTGGCCATTCGTGTACTTTCGTCAGTAATACTTCCTTCTTCTGAAATTACAGGACGAGTGGATCTTCAGAAGAAGCTGTTTGCAAGTATCCAGCTGGTTAGTTCCACTTAAATATATCGTTATTTCTCAATTCCCATTTAAACTATTTATTACAGCACTAAATCCGTGCTGTAGTTGTCAATCACTTGGATAATCTATAAGTTTGTATTATGGAGTATATTCGTCTTTTCACATGAGTTCCTTCTAGCTCTGTAGATTATTTTCAATGTTCCCAGTCCAGTGCAGCTTTTTAGAAAAATCTAAAATTTCTTTTATATTCGCTGATGTTAGGTTGGTGGCGTTGGGTTAACTAAGGGGCTCGTGGATGCTGTTGAGGAAAGGTACATTTCGCCCACAAAGGCCTGATTCTACATACAGCATTGTCTTCGCATATTTACAAATTGCATCTTCTAAACTTTATGCGATATGCATTGACATCAAGTCAAGATGATCTACGGGTTAATTGTTGGAAGTCCTGGCAATGTTTTCAGGGTTCTGCATGCCATACCTGTGGATGAAGCTGTGGACACAGTGGAGGTATGCAAATGTTTTAGGATTGTATAAAGTTGGATCACAATGCTCATGAGTTCATTATTTACGATCTTCTGGATATACTTAGTTACCTTCTGGATTTTCTCAACGCCTCCTATTATTTGGCAGGTCCTTCCGAATCGAATGGTTCCAATGAATATCATGTGGAAAGGTGGTGCGGTAAGTAGTTCAAGACGTCATAATTTTGTGATTTCACCTTTGTAATTACAAGCAGGTGGACACTGATTCTGAAGTGAGGAATCAGTCTTTGTTTATAATTATTTTAACTCTCCTGCATTTGAGTTGAATTTCGTGTAATGAAATGATTTGCAGCTGTTTGCTGATGTATTTGTGTTGCTGATGGTGTGGTTAGGTTCTTGCTGTCTTGGACTTCGGACGTGACTCATGGGTGCAGTACGAAGATTGGCTGGATGGCATGGTCATGGTTGGTAGTGGACGGAAATACAGAGACTCTAATACACTCCAAGCGCAAGCATTCTGGTATAATGCCATGTTAGATTAATCTGAAAGACACGATGAATTAGTTTGGTATTTTTCTCAACTAAGCACTTGTTCATATCACCGGCCCTAAGTATGTCACTTCAGAGGCTCCATGCTCAACAGGGCTGGTGCTTAGTCACGTTGGAGTTTCAATTCTTGTTCAGTGGGATTGAATATTTCTGGGTTTTTATGACAGTCGTGGTCCAGACCTTGACTACCCCTATAGAGAATGTACTGGAATACGATTGCTGTGCCTATTTTCAGTTTTTCTGGCCACTTTTCAAGTTGGTTATTTTCCTTTAAAGTTTGAATCTGTTTGATTTAACGGACCTAAGATCGAAGATTTTATGTGTCTCTAAGCATTTCAACGTATGCAGAGGGTATTTTTTGCGAAATTTGCAGAGCTGTGAAGAGATATTTGGGGTTCAAGAGCGATTTCTACTGATTCTCAAGGTTGTCTTTTACACAAGATTTTAAATGCCTGTTGTCACTGACATTTTCATCATTTACATCACTTCTGCGTGGCGATTGATAGGATTGGAACCCTCGTAGGAATGGGTTCTCTATCTTCAATCGCCAATATGCTTGTCATACTGCACAATAATGGATTTCTAACGAATCAACACTGTATTAGTAGGTTACCCAAATCTCAAGGGCAATAATACCACATGCAAATTGGTCATAAGAAGGTAGCTTGTGCATGATTTTATAATTGCATTGTTTTTTTGAAATAGTATGGACAACAATGCTTGTAAGTACACATAAGAGCACACTCACAATATTGCCAACACCATTCACATGTGCAGATTTGCCAATCATTGAAAGACCTATGATATTTCTAAGACTCCTTTAGGTAGTCAGCTATGGAAGTAACCATGTTCTAAATGCGATCCCTATCTAGGAATGGGTGATGGATTCTTTCAAATATCTATTACTATCATTAATGAGAGAGGTAGGCTTAAATGGTTGCTTTTAGAGTTGACTACCTTACCAACAATGCCATACACAAGACCTAATGATATTTCCAAAACTCCTTACCAACAGTGCCACACACATGCGTGTACAAGCAGGCATTGTATCCCATATTGCCATGTTTTTTGTAGCACTCCATTGGGACTTTCCTAGGCTCCAATGAACATTCCTTCACTAAATAGCTTGAATAACAATAGTTGGAAAAGTGATTGGTTGTGCCCTCATATTTATAAGTATATTATAATTTAATACCCTTAATTGTTTCCTTGAAATTACTGTGAATTGCAACATTTAAACTCCACGTTAATTTGCAGATCTAAAAGAATTAAGAAACGATGAATGCCATCCTTTCTTAAATTATAGTAACTAATGTGGATCACACCATCAAAATAAAGTGAACACTTTATTTTGAGCAATTACAAAGTTAGCATAATCCACTCCACTTATCCCCACTATTCCGTAGATCCGAGGCTAGCTTTTCAAAAAGCTATCATATAGCTCTTTGTTGATGCAAACCCTCCATCCTTTAAGTCCAGAGGGGATAACAATGTATTATTCAACAATACAATAGAACAGGGGACACAATGTGCAAGAACATCAAGCTTTGGTTTATAACTTCGGTGAATTGGAAGACCATGCTTGTTGACCTAACCAATCTGTGAAAGGGCAATATCCCATTATAGCAACATCAATTACAACTACCAAAAAAGATAGGAATTCGTTCTGACTCTTCCCTATGATTTAATTAACCTTTGATAATGACAAATAAGACTAATGACAATACTAATTAACCTTTTGATGATGACAAATAAGTCTAATGACAAAACTGGCTAGGCAGACGGGGCAGTCTCTGCAGGCAAATCTAGACAATGTTCTTCACTTTTCATCTGAATGGTAGTCAAGTCATGGAAGCTCTTGGCATTTGCTTCAGCGTGGGCAGCTCCCAATTCGGAATAATTGTCGGCAGACCTGGGGATGAATGCACCTTCATCGCCCTTTAGCAGACCCAAGAACTTCGCTGGGTTTCTAGCCCAGATCTGCCAACAAAACCCCCAAAATTTAAGAGAGCAAACAATAAAAAAATTCTCATTGGCAAATAAAACTTCTGGAAACTGAAACCGCCAAAAATTTGAATGAACAGCCGCCAAGATGTGATTGCACACAACACACATTGACCTCTTGGAAAAAAGAACACAACAAAGTCATTGAATGGCAAGAGAATAGTGCACTTGTACAAGCTTTGAAGAAGATGGAGGGATACAAAGACTAATAGAACCTGATCCCGACTCCTGCACTAACCCCTAGTTACCCACATCAACTGATCTATTCATGCACTTGGTTTGCCTTATTAGAAAGTAGTGAAAGCACAAGTTGGCTAAATGTCTATAACTGCTGATATTTAGATGGAATAGGGATGTCTACTGACACTTATAGTGGTCTACTAACCATGAGAAGAAACTCATTCATAAAGAAGAAAAATAGATTTCAAGAGAATTTGACTCTTCTTAGCTTCAAAACTGATCTCTCCATGAGAATACAATTCTTTTATATGTCAAAGAGACGCAAATAATATCCTTTACCTTACCGATAACAACTTAAAGGTTTACGTACGGGGGAGAGAGAGTGAGACCTGGCCTGCAAGAATGCGGGTGTTTTCGGAGACCATTGCTCCTGCAGCGACAAATGCACCTTGCTCTACGACCACACCATCTAGAAGAGTGGCACCCATACCCACAAATGCCTCGTCCTCCACAATGCATGCATGGATGACTGCGGTATGCCCTGCACCGCCTCCCCATTTACACTATAAGCATCATAAAGTCCCTAATCCTTCTTAAACACTAAGTAAGGCAAAGATCCAAATGCTCGACATATCACCAGCAGGAATAAAATGCACGAGAATCATTGTTGAACATATTTTCCTTGGACAACTTGACTTGATTTGACCATTGAAAACATTTTGTTCACAAATTCTGGCCACTCACCTACAGTTACTTTGTTGCCAATTACAGTAGGAGAATTGCCACCACCAAAGCGAGAACCACCAACAGTCACAAGAGAATGATCTTGAATGTTCGTCTCCGAGCCAATTCTTATGCTACTTGTATCCCCTGACACAAAATTGCCAATAACCAGAAAGCTCTCTATCACAAGTCGGGTCATGTACTCTGATGCAAGCATTAAGTCCTCTGAAGTTGAAATTCAGAATAGTGCAGCAAAAACAAACAAAAATCATCTAAAAAGAATAAATTGCCACCACAGACAAGATGAACATTTTTTTCAATCTTTCTTCCACGTTTCCAATATCCAATCAGGACTTCCGGCAACTCCAACTTCCATACAAAATCAATGTTACTTACCCCTGAGTACACAGCCATACCAAAATGGAGGACTTGGATCCAATTTGGACATCACCTACAACCGATGCACTCGGAGCAACAAATGCGTCTTCAGCAACGTTGGGCTTTTTATCAAAAAGGTTCATTAATGGCCGATGCCTCGACACTGTGTACAAAGAACAAACAACACATAAACGTCAATTAGCAGATCTTCCCACTAGAGATAAGGTAGGTAGCTCAAATTGCGACCCTCTCACCTAAAGCGTCCCTAGCTCAAGAATGAATGTGCAGTGGTCCTTAAATGGACCCTCTCTAACCATTGAGTGGACAAAAAAGAAGGCATGTTCTTTTGCAAGAGCCAATCAAACTCCTTGTTTCCATCTGTCTCTTTACAAGTTGCAATACATGTTGCAAGGGGACAGATTTTGGGAGACCTAGAGTCACAAATAGGTATCTACTACAGAAAACTTTGAAAAGTCATTAATAATTCAATAATGCTTGAAAAAGATATGAAAAAAACTGTGTTAGATTTAACATCTACTTTTGTTGTCTGAAAATTAGACAAAAAATCATCCTGTCTGGAGAAGACCATGAGAAATTCAACCAGCCCTTAAAGCGACGGTTTTCGAGCTACCTACCTTAGAGCCGTTAGTCACAATCACATAACTACAGCTGCATTGTGAGTCTACCAAGGTAGACCCTGTAACCCGAACCTAATACACAACAAAAAATTTAGGGCTAGCGTTAGGGAAACTATGAAGCATAATCGCAGTTCCACAGGGCAATTCTCCCATTCTGTAAATCTCTGTGCAAAAAACCAAGCAGCATCACATGGCTACAGAATATGGAAAAAAAAGGAATAAAAAAGTGAGTAATCATCGTCCTAATTTGATCACATATCCAGTACATCGCGCCTTGCGTCTTTAAGAGTCCTAAAAGGGAGTCAAAGCTATTCCTGAGCTTAAACTTCGCATGAAAAACTCCAAATCATGACCTTAGTACGGTAGAGATACCAGTCAGTGGAAATATTTTGGATGAAGTGGCCTTAGCTGTTTTTTCTAACCAGAAAATGGTTAAGTAGCAAGGATGGCTACATTTTTTTTTACAAATGTAAAGCTGGATGCTTTCAACCTTTCATCAAAGCTAAATCTCAAGATGGTTTGTGAGAAATTAGAATATCGCACCAGTAGGGTGAGGCAAAATCAAGTGGAACCCTGAAAACTGGGCTCCTACTCCCGAACCTGTGTATAAAAGTTGGCTAGATATTTTACATTTTTTCAAAAGAATACTGGAGAACAATTAGACACACCAATTTTGGTGCAGCAAAAAAGCGATAATTAGCACAAAATAATTCTCTGCACACCAGCTCAAAATCTCTTACAGTGAGTAAAGTTATTGAATTTAAGAACGCACACCACCTCGCGTTCAAATTCACGTCAATTCCATCTTCTTCCGATCTAGGCTCAAACTTGATTGACGAGAGCGTATCGCAATGACAGAGATATACCGGATCATATTGCAATTGAATTGCTCCTCTGTAACTTATCCTGCCAAATGGCATGAAATGTAATTGAGTTATGAACAAGCACTCACACTCTTCCCGGAAGATGTAATTCCCTTGCAACCTGCATCCGGCGCGGTCCAGCGCCTGCCCCGTCTCCCGAATCCAAACCCCTACATTGTACAAAGCTCGCGTAGCCATAGCCTCGGAGCTTCCACTTTTCTCGATGAAAAACTCAAAGAATAATTGCAAGTTGATTCCTTGTCGCAGGAGTAGAGCATTTGATCGATTAGCAGTGCAGCATTTTGCGTTCGCCTGCGAAGAAGAAGCAGAAGCAGGCTATGGCGAACTGCACCTGCGCTTCGTTGCCATGGCCATGGCCGTGGTTTCTTTGCGAAGCGCGCACTCTCTATGGCTCCGAATGGATGAATATGTTCAATTTGGATGTGGCGAGGATGAATGATTATTGCATTCCTGGCTTGGGATCAAAGGGGGTGAGGCTTGTCCTGAATGTGAGGAAGGGTGAGCAATAAGGTTAACCCCTGAGCGCCCAGCTTTTTAACACAGGAACGCCGAGGATGCCACTCAGTGGCGCTTGAATTAATGAGAAATCATTTTTCATCCATATTTTGTTAATGTTGGGTCATGAGGAGTTGTTGCTGATCTATCATGTTGGGTTATGAGGAGTTTTCGGTTGAATTTGTAGTTTTGTTAGTATTTCTCTTTATGTAAATGAGAAGTTAGTAAAAAAAATGAATCACAAAATATGATATTTTAGTGTATTTTGGGAAGTTGTTGCTCCTTGCTCTAGATCTGAAATTTCTTCATAAAAATGATATTTTTTGAATTTAAGCCCAACAAACAAAATGAAGGACATCTACTCTAGTTTCTACTCTAGTTTGAATTTTGGAAAATTTCCTAATATTGAATATTTTATTGCAACTTGAACTTTAAATGTATTTTCAATGTCTATTATTTTCTAATTATAAAATGACACAGAAATTGAGTTTACACCATGATGTTTGTCATTGTAATACACACACATGGCGAAATTTTCAGATTGTTTGAAATGATTTTCTATTTGATGTGATTTTTCTTCACTTTTTCTTCAAAAATTCTCAAAAAAAACAACATTGCACAAATTAATTCTATTTTTATTGTGAAGTATAGAAGACATGTAGTTTCATCCTTGAAAAACAATTTTAAATTTTTTCATTCAAATCTAATTGCCAAATGACAACAAATTAAGTGATAAGAACTAAATATGAAAAGCAATGGTCATAGGTTTGTCACTTAGGGGTTAAATTAAGATTAGATTGCAGGACCCTTTTGGTCCACTTGGGGGCTTAGGGGTTAACCCATGAGCGTCTAGTCTTTGAACCTAAAATGTCTAACCTGCTTGCAAGTAAAGTACTCTTGTAGATTGAAAAATATGATCCACAAGATTGGACCATATGGATTGCTAATGGAAAGCGTCTCCATTGTGCTAGGCTCAATTGGAGGTAGGTTTATGGAAGGAGCAATGAGATTATACTGGTCAAAACTACGTTGGCCTAATTTTTTGAGAGACATTATAATGTCTCTTGGGGGCTCAGAGGTTGAGGCGGAATGCTCTAAAATTGTCACTTTAAGGGCTAGTGTGCCTGATTCATGGGCCTTCTACAACATGAAGTTTTTTTGTTTAATTTTCAAATGAAAAGAAATGGATGCCAAATATAACATAATTTTTTTCATAATTTTTGAAACATTATTGAATTGTTGATGAACTTCTAATTTTTTATAGTAGGCACCTATTTGTGACTCTAGATCTCCCATAAATTGTTCCCGTGCAACTTGTAAAGAGATGAGGAGAAAATGAGAAGTATGATTGACTCTTGTAATAAAACACAACTTTTCTTTTATGACTAAAGAGGGCCCATTTAAGGACCACCTTATATCTTTTTAGAGCATTTTTTTTGTGGCAACATTGACTTCTGTAGTCCAATCATGTTTGTCAAAATATGGAATGAACTACCTCTGACTAGACTACAAAAGTTGATGTCGCTAGAAAAAAATGCCCTGATCCTTTCTTGAGTTATCTATGGGAGCTTTACAAGAGAGGAGTCACATTTCAAACTACCTACCTTATTCATCCTAAGTTTAACTTTAGCTTGGTCAGATAACTTTATGGAGCAGGCTTGAAGTGCAAGGGCCACCTTTGAAATGCAAGCTTAGAGAACAAGAATTTTGAGGCCCTTCAAAAATACATATTATCTCTTGGAGTGTCAAATTTGAAGTAGTTCGCTGGAGATGATCTAAAGCTTTCAAGGGGAGCCATTTGCCATGCTGAATAATAATGATATGTACCTTGCTGCCAAGTGGCTCGGAAACTGGAGAAGTTCAAACATTAAGCTCTGAGATTAGGGTTTATGAAGCTCCGGCGCTTCGAAGCGCTCTGCTGCTTCGTCGTAGCATTGCCCTCGTTTCCGAACTTTCGAATTCGCAACCGCCCCTGCCCAGTCGCACGCACTTGAGGGCCGTCGAGTCTGTGAGAGAGAGAAGCTAACCGATCATAAATCAGACGATTCAAGAGTGAATCACTTGAGCTTCGTTCTCTCAGAAAATCGTGGCCGAGGTCTAAAAGAAAGTAGACAAATCGAAGCCCCTGCATTTGCACGAGCTACTCCTCAAATTTTCCTTTTCCAAGTGCTCGACCACAGCCTTGAGATCTTGCATTGTGGACACTGGTGTGAGTAAATCGAGGAAGGCGGCATTGCAATGGCTCTTCTTTTGAGAGACGCTTGATTTTGCACTGTCTCTGTTGTGAAAAATAAGTGCATTGGAAATTGGTTGAGTAAGTGCATTGGGAATTGGTTGAGTAGCTCGGTGCTGCTGGTGTGGTGACCTAATTAGGGCAAAGTGCAGGAAGAGAAATTCCTCTGTGAGAAGTGCCTGAGCGTTTTTTTGTAAACGACGAGGTCTCGTTGCCTTCAATTGCACGGGAGTATTGACTCCGCCAGTCCTGCTCTTTCGTGTTTTTAGACCTTGTGCGTGCATTGCGAGTCATGGTGTTTTCTGACGATGACCTCCTGGTTGACTCCGACCGTTCAAAGGGCTCTCACTCGTCATCCGAGTCCGATGACGACGACGAGGACGATCAGGCTGCCGCTCTCCGCCTTCAGGACCTTCAGGCCCGCGTCACTGCCTCGAATTCCTACGAGGATCACGTTAATGTACCATTTCTTTCCTTTCTCTGTTTTGTATTCCTCTCTATGCCGCATCCTTGCGTAATGTGTGTTCTCACGGCGAATGTGTACATGTCGTCACCATTGTGTCATCAGTATACGAGATCGAGTCTATGGAACATTGTATGTTTCATCATGCGGATCCTTCATTATCTAAGGTAAGAGGCTCATAAATGAAGCATCTAAGGGGTCGGGTAGGTGAAACTTCTCGAAATACTTTTCAGTAAATTTTCCTTGAAAGACAAGAAGAATTGGCATCTAATCCAAGTTAAATCATATTTTTTGGAACTTTGTGGAATTAGTTATGAAATTTTGAAGTAGAAAGGCCATAGGGCTCTAAAATGGAGCACCTCTTCAAATGTACATTGCATATGCATTGTTGAAGGGCTATGAAAAACATGTACAAATAGAGTACAGTTGAGGAGGTGCTCCATTTTAGAGCCTGCTCCAAATTATAGCCTCCTGCCTTACTTCTGTGACAGGGCTGACGTCTTCTTGGATGCAGTATATAGACGCACTTCGACAGGCTGCAGATTTGGAGAAGCTCCGTGTGGCCCGGGAAGCAATGAATGCAGTCTTTCCTTTGACTCCTAACATGTGGCTGGAGTGGTGTGAAGATGAGTCGCGTTTAGCAACCAGGTACTTTAAACCTCTATCAAGACCTTCCAACGAATATTTATCCTACTCTCATATTCATGTGCTTTCGTTTAAGAGATCATCCACCGTGTGCTTTATTAGTGTTGCTCTTTCTGTGCAAGGTTTACTTATGTGTATGAATTCCTGATCCTTGAGTCCTTTTTTTCACCTGTAGATGGAGGATGTTTGGTTTGTTAGCTACCGCTGAATACGGTGACTCGACTCATGGTCCGTGCTACCTTTTCTTTTTGTTGTTTTGTGTATTCCAGCCATGCAGCAGTACCGGCAGTGGAGGCTTTGTATGAGCGTGGTGTTCAAGAATATTTAGTATGTTCATCCAATCTTACTTTTATTTATTTGAGATTTTGGACTTGAATTTGGGCATTTGGAAGGAATGCTTCATTTTGCTTTGTAAATGTGAAATTGTATTCAGATTTATCTCATCCTTTCTTCCTTTTCTGCAAACTCATGCGTTTTGACTTGATTGGTATTGCTCAGCCTATTAAAGGTGTTTACTGGTAGTTAGCAGGTTGGAGTCGTGTTTTTTTTGGGTGCAGAAACATGGTATATGCATACAGTAGCTAATGATAGGTGCGCAAGAATTTTTGTGTGTTTGTGAGCGTCCCTTAATGAGCTTTCTATTTTCTCTTATTTCTATGTGGCAGTCTGTCCCTCTGTGGCTGCATTATCTTGAATTCGTGGAAGAACGTGATATGGATGTTGCTGACTGCACCGAGTCGGGAATTGCCAAAATGCGGGCACTTTTTGAACGAGCAATGACGTCAACTGGGTTGCATTTTACTGAAGGTGGGAAGGTGTGGGAAGCCTACCGTGATTATGAAGCAGCTCTTCTGCTTAGTATGGCAGAAGCAAGTCCTGAGGTATTGCGTCGTTCATTTTGACTTCTACTGTCATGGATTTGGTGTTTAAATTGGCAATTAGGAAGCATTCTGATGTCATTGATATTGTCACAGATCTTGAGCCTTGCTCGAGATTCTATAGTGACTCGGGCTGCAAACTGTGCTTCCAGCGTGCTCACGATGCACGTTCGCTTCATGCTTATTATTCCTGCCTGCGCTCCTTTTTAATGTATATTCCTCTTTCTAATTTGAAGCTTTTTTACAGGCAAAAGCCAAACAGGTGGAATCTCTAAGGAACTTGTTTCGTCGTCAGTTGCGAATCCCTCTAGCAGATCATTCTCAGACTCTGGAGCAGTACAAGGAGTGGGAGCTGGAACAAGGTGTCCACATCGGGACTGAGAATGATGACCTTTCTGGACTCCCCGGAGGTGTTGCATCTGCATACAAAACAGCGGATCAAATGAGCAAGGCACGGGTCATGTATGAGAATTCTATAGCGGCTGGGAAGCCTGCGGATGGTGATTTGCTTCAGCATTATTTGGTAAGCTGTGTTGTCACTTTTCTTTCCCTTTCTTCCTTAATAGTCAGCTGCACCCATTTCTTTTATTCGTTGCAGTCATTTTTTCTTAAATTTTAAGCGTGCTACTTCTACCAAATCTGAGTCACGATGAAGCTGAGTGAAATATCGTTATTCAGCACATTCATAATTTCCAACCGTCTAGCTTTATTTCAATGTAATGCTTCAAAATGTTAGTTCAATGGGTGAAGTCTCGCGTAATTATATGGAGACCAGCCCTTTTCTGCGTTTTCTTCTGGATGGTCTTTAGGTTTAGCATCCGTTTGTGAGGAGTGCGTCATTTCATTTTATAAAAGTAGTTCATGCGAGAGCGTGGAGCAGTTTCTTGCTCTTGACGGTGCATCACGTATTCCGGTTTACGTAGAAGGCTGAGTAGAGCAATCTCGCCACTGGACACAAATCAACAACACGTCTAATGATTTTGGACACCAACGTAAATGTGTTTCTGAGACATACAGGCCTACATTAGCGTTGAGGAGGCGACAGGCGACCCAGCTCGCGCTCAGACTTTATATGAGCGTGCTGTATCTGTTTTCCCTGTTACACTTGAGGTTTGGCTGAAGTACACTCACTACCTAGACGTCAACCTTAAGGTAACTTGCTAAACGCCTTTCGATATAAATAGCAGCAAATATATTGTGCTGTCGGTTTTCCGTGTCTTCAGTGGAAAGGGATTCTGACAAGTTTACTGGACATGTTATGGATGTATTAGGTGTAATTTCGTCCTTCTTTTCACGGAACGAGTAACTCCTTCTGAAGGCTAATGGTTTTGGTTTGCTTTGCAAAGACAGATCTTTAAGACTTGACAATACCAAGAGTTCAATTCTCTCGCATATATGAAGCATGTGTGGTTTAGTTGCCGCACCGATCTCCTTTACTCATGATGTTTAATATTGCATGTTCTTTACCTGTTGTGTTTATTGCAGGTAGCTGCTGTAATAAGAAAAGTGTATGCTCGAGCGGTGCGGAACTGTCCTTGGGTTGGTGCCCTGTGGACCAAATATTTACTGGCTCTTGAACGAGTAGCAGCTCCCGAAACGGAACTTGCGGAGGTAAATACAAACAACAAGTTTGTTCTTAAGTAGAAGTTTTGAAGCTGATCAGATAGTGGGTAATACGTGCCCTCTGAGGTTCATAATGATATACTTCTGTGATTCATATTGTGAACTACTTTTATCCTTCCGTTGTGCTATTTTTTTATTAAAATTCTTTTATTTTGCTATTTGTAATGTCGATTCTTTCAAGCAATTGGCTCATGCTACATTTTCTTCTTTAATGACATTCAATGAACATGCGAAATTGGGGTATTGGAGCTGGTGTTCCTATTTTGAATGCAGATTCCAGGGATCTCGATTATTGTGCCACTTGTGATGTTGCAGGTAGCCAAAAAAATTACATGTCCCACCTTCTTGTTTGTTGGAAATTTAGATCTCAGATATGGGGGGCCTTTGCTGCAGGTATTTGAAAGAGCACTAGGATGTGGATTTCAGACACCAAATGAGGTTAGTTCTCAACTTATAATGAAATTAAAGAGGAAGTCTCACAAGGATGGCATGTGCTAGGTTTTCTTCCAAGCTACGATTCTAGTTTTGGAGCAGTTATGAGATTAAAGCCTTTCTTGACTGAATATGTATGATCCATGTTTGTGGACTTAATGGAGTACATATGATGGAATTGTTTTGTTGGTTTGTATCGACTACAGTATGAGGATGTCTACCTTACAAGGGTCCATTGCCTAAGGCGACGGATCGTGGCAGAAGATACAAACTCTGATCGGACTTCAAACTCTGTACTCTTGCATGATACATTTGAGGTCAGCTATTCTCTTCATAAATTCCAGTGTTAAATTCCTGTGTTTATGATTCCTGTATTATTGGTACCACAATCGTCGATTATTGTTTTGGGGCCATTGATACTTCTATTTATTGCAACTCTATCCGATCGTTACTGAATAGCTTTTTGGGTGCCTGGATTGTTAGTCCTCTCTTAGTGCATTTGGTGTTAACCTCCCTACAGGTTGTACGTTTTGGTTAAGTTCGTTTCAGTGACCTATAATACTCATCTGCAGTTTGTCTCTGCAGCGAGGAACGTTATTCATGTCCACTTATTTCCCGGATTATGTGAATCAAAACGTCAGACTATGGACCTATTGGGCTCATTTGGAAGCGAAGTTGTTGATGGATAATACAGCAGCCCGTGGAGTTTGGGAAAATCTGATTAAGACTCAGTAAGTTATGGATGTAATATCCGCTAATTGTATCCTGGCACTTTCCGAACTTCATATTTATATAGCTTTATACTCTACTACTTATATGTCAACGACTTTTGTCTTTGTCTAATAAATTTACTGCTGTGCACAGTGGTTGGATGTTAGAGGTGTGGCAAAATTATGTATCCATGGAGTTACTCCTTGGGAACGTGAAGGAAGCAAGAATATTATACAAGCGCTGTTACAGTCGTAGATTTGAAGGGATGGGAACGGAGGTATGTATGAGCTGGCAATTCTCAAGAGAGTCAGTTGCATGAGAATGCTTGTTGTTGTATAATCTATGATGGAAGTCGAAGTCTCTCATCTTATGGAATTATGTTTATGGTCTATCGCGTTCTGTTCCCTACATTGTTGCAGCGCATCAATTATCAGAGACAGAATTGGTTTGTGCCATGGTTTGTCAAGATCGACAGAAAAGCTACGCTTTGAGTCTTGCGCTTATTTTACCTTGTATGCTCTTCTCAGATAATGTGTGCGGCGTGGTTACGTTTTGAAGAAGAGTATGGCACTCTGGAAGACTATGACCGAGCTGTGTTGAAGGTGGGACCTTTAGTCAAGAATGCTACAATCATTCACGGCCATTTTCTTCAATGATGTCTGTTCACTGTGTACCTCTAAAAAAAATGCCTGTTACTTTGGACCATCTCTTATTGCTGGGAATCCTGAATTAGATATTTTATATTTTGGCAATACCAGGTTGGACCGAGGGTTGCGGAGGTGCAGAACTTTCAGAGTCAACAGGAGCATAAGGCTACTGCAGAAAGAGTGAATTTTGAATCCAGTTCTCGATTATCAGATAAGGGTAAACCCAAAAAAGACCCAAACACCAGAGTACCCAAGGTAACTGACAATGCGCTTAAAACAAGCGGAAGGAAGAGAGGCCTTGGATACACAGAGTCAGAGAATCCCGTGAAACGTCAGAAACTCCCTAGCGAACCTGGTAGAGTGCGGGATCAAGCAAAGGCTTCAGATACACCAGCTGACTTGGATTCAAGTATGGTGGAAGCAGGTACCTGTTTAGTCCCGCTCTCTTTGGTTCTATGTTGACCTTGATATGCAGAAGTGGCTAAAAATCTTATCTGGTAATGAGCGCAACTTTGTGTTCTTCATCTGAGTTCCTTACACAAAAGGTGTCGTGATGTGTTAATGCTTGTTTCTAGTGAATTGTCAAGCTTATTGCCGGATGACAATTTATTCTCTACAGAGCCAGTTGAGCAAACTTTAAAACAGACATCAAGAGAAGATGATTCAACGCAACCAAAAGAGCCCAGCAAACCAGTTGTTTTTAAGGACGAGTGTACTGCGTTTTTATCAAATGTAGCATTTGAGGTACGTTGTATATTCCCTACTCAGTCAATTTCCAAATTTCTAGGGATCACAGTATGTCTAATCCTGGCATCTGTGGAGGTAGTATCAGTGTCTATGGAACATGTTTTGAATGTGACTCCGTGTTTTATCAGCAATCATGTTCTCCGTGCACTGAAGCTGGATTCTAAATTTGAATGTGATGATGTAGGTGACAGAGGAAGATCTCAAGACGTTTTTTTCTCCCCCTTCTCGCGTCAAAGAAGTTCGCTTACTGCGGGAACGTGGCACCGCAAGACCACGAGTACGCTTTTTTCTCTAACTGGCGTTTTGCTTTATTAGGTTCTAGTTGTTGGATGCCTGAGATGTAAATGCCAGAATAAGGCAACCTTCCCCATACCTGAGCGGTCCCCAAAGCCGATCCCTACTTTTGAGTTGTTCTCCACACACTCTTGAACCCAAAGTGGAGCAGTGAATGCCACTTGCATAAGCAAATCCTGCCAGCTTAGGAGCTAGTTTGGGAGTGTTGGGATTGAGACCATCAAGGGTGTATAGGAACACATCCAAGCAGTTTCAATGATAGCCACTACAAGGAAACCATGGTCAAATCTACAAAAGTTGACAATGTCACAATCTTTGTCAATTTTTTGTAGATTCCACCATGGTTTCCTACACTATAATTTAGAGTTGCTTTTAGGGACCCTATGAGCTGCAACTTTACCATTTATTATAAAATATTCTACAATACCTTTCTCCACAAAAATAACGTTCCATGATAGCTTGTTGAAACGCTAACTCAACGGATTTTTTTCCTGAAATTTCTGAGACCTTGAAGTACGCTAAACCCTTAAACGCTCTCGGGTATGGGGAAGGTTACCTTATGTGAAACTTAGAACTGAGAGACAACTAGGGCGGCGGCCCCTTTCCCTATTCACTCGGTCCAAACTTTTTTTGTTACCGAGCAGGGGTTGGCGTATGTTGATTTCGAAGACGAAGAGTCTCTAACGGCGGCTATAGCCAAAAACAAAGAAGAGCTGAAGGGGCGGCAATTGAGCATTGCTCGTTCAGATCCCAAAGGAGGACGTGGCGGAGGTCGAGGCCCTGGAGCAAACCGTGGTGGAAGAGCAGGCGCATCTGGTCGCGGTGAGAATTTTTCCAACCATTACTTAGAAAACATAAGCAAGTGAAATTCTTCATGCTCTGTTATCAGCATGTGTTGTTTTCAAACTAAGGAACGTATCTTACATGTTGAGATTTCAGGCGAGGGTCGTGGAGGCAGTGGAAGAGGTGATTCAAGCAACTCTCTTGGAGGTAAAGTTTCTACTTTTTTTCTTTATCTCGATATACATCACACCATTGTCATTCAAAAGATTGTTCATACGCTAGAATCTTAATCCCTGGCGTGCCAAGCCAAAAGATTGAATGTCCACTTTGGAATCCAGCAGTTTAGTTATAGTAACTCTCAAAACATGTATATATTGTCTTAAATCTAAGGTTTGGTTTCTTATGTTTCTTAAGTACATTTTGTTGTCTTCTTTGAAGCTCTCTAAACGATTTATTTCGATTTCTACTCCTCTAGATGTGTAAGCGGCCGTTTGGGCCATGTGAATACTCAGTTCTTAATGAGAGCAGGAAAACAACACCTGAAATCTTTCATATTATTGCTCTTGTGGCAAGGGTGCAACCATTAGAGCTGACAGTTTGTTGCATCCTTTGATGGTAACCAGGTGGTCGGGGTCTTGCTGGACCTCCAACGGTTGGGCACCGCCGTGGTGGTCATCTGAAACTTTCAGGTTCTAATACGTTCGCATTGCCACGGAATGTTGCTCGGCCTTTAGGCTGGGGCAACCCACAGGTCGCCACTTCCTCGAGCCCTAGCGGAGATGAAGTTCCTAAATCAAACAAAGAGTTCCGAGAGATGTTTATGAAAAACAGCTGAGGGGTTGAGACTGTGTTTTTTGCTTACTCGTTCAGTCTACTGCAGATCTTGAAGGACTTTTCTCAACAAGTTTGTAGCAAATTTTGTTTTACTTTGTTGTCAGCCCTGAGTATGCTTTCAATTTATTGATCAATTCTATGAGGATTGGAACAGAAGAGCTTAGCCAGAAAACACTTAGTTGGTTCAATGAGACCAAGGGTACAGTACCATTTTTATATAACTCTTTCCTTGTCACAAAGATTTTGGACCGCCATGGAATTAACATTTACTCATCGCTGGTTTGGTTTGGTTACAATAGAATTTAATGCTAATTTAACATACTTTTTGGCATTGTGTCATTGCTTAGGCAATGCCCATTGAAGCAACAATATTTCAATAACAAACAATGCAAACAATGCAGTCTTGTCTTTGCACCTATCAAACAATTGGCATTGTGGCAAATACTAAGTTTATTCAAATCAATGCCTTTTAACCCTTTAATGACCGTGGTCGATTTTAGGGGTGGGCAACCCTATGAATTTTCATTTGGGGAACATTTTAGGGTTATCGAATACAGATGTCTACCACAAATCTGACTATGCATATGGAAGTATCTTGCAGCATTTAGTGTTATGCATCATGAATTATGCTCACTCTTTAGTTGTTATGGCTATCTTTTTGCATTTATTGGTGTATTTTGAGCAGGTACTCTTTTAGTTTTTTCAACCCTCTAGCCACATGCCACCTTAGATTGGCATGGTTATTGTCCTAAACTCTTCACTTTCCAATTCCCTAGACCCGTCCCCTTTGCCACATCATCAAATTCCTTGACTCTACAAACAAAAAGAGTCAAAATCGACCAAGATCTAGTCAACCAATCCCTAATGGGTTAACCCCTAGATGCTTTCTTGGTTGTTGTGACTAACCCACTACAATAGCCATTATATTATTATTTTCATTATAATATTATTTTTAAAAATTGTGTAAATCATTCATAAATGCATGTTGCCTTCATGAAAATTGCAAGGATAACATAGGGCTTAACAATGTGTTTGTAAATTTTCTCGCAATTTGAGTTATGTAAAATTATGTAAAAAAATGTGTACCTTTAGTAAGGTGGTTTGCCTTTCATGATAGACAATGTCTTCATAATCATTTCTAAAAAAACAAAAAATAAGAAACGGTTTTTCTCCATTCTACAAAATGTTATTTTAACATCCACTAGACAAAACTTGCCTACGTTGGTGTTAAGTGGTTAAATGAATAAATGTTCTAGGTACACACACCATTCTATCAACTATGTTTCTATATTGAATCACCAATCATTCTTAGTAACATCAATTTAACACTATTCATGCACTAAGGTAGGAGGCTCAAAAACCACCCAAGCATTTTGAGTAGCCATATAGATTGTAGTGAAACGGACATGAGGTGGTTCTTAAATCAGCCTCTTATAATCATTGAATGCATGGAAGAAAAGTTGTTTTTAATTGCAAAGATTCAATCATTCTTCTTGCTTCTCCAAATTTCTTCCCAACTTACAAGTGAATGGTTCTTGAAAAGTCTAGGGTCATAAATAGGGACCTTTGACACATGCACTTTGAAAATTCATTAAATAATTCAAAAATGTTTCAAAAAATATGAAACAACTTGTATTGCATTCTGCATCTATTTCTCTATGTGTAAAGAATGAACTAAAAGTCCTCCCATCCACGGCGAACCATGAAAAAGGAGATGAGCCCTTAGATGGTCAATTTTCAAGCCTCCAACCTTAACCCTTAAACGTTGTAGCAACCATTTTGTGGCTTGTGGATGACTAAAAATTACTGTGGACAATGGAATAATATTTTTTTCATTTGAGATTTTGTTGGGATATAGTTAATGCAGTCTAGAACATGTAGATGAATAGTTTTTGCATGCACAATGTTCACAAGAGGTCCCACTTGCCATTTGAGTTGTAAAGATGCACCACTGTGTAGTGTATTTTAAGTTTTGAGGATCTTTTTACCAACACTCAATATAAGTTACTAAAACAATGTGTATTGAGTTTGAACATAACTAGTAATAGAAAGTTTACCAAATCTAGTTTCTTGTGGTACTTTGAGTTCTTGAAAAGAATTAAGTTTTGAAATCTTTATTCCTATCATAAGTTGAACACCTATTACCATGGGATGGTTACTTTTTCTAATTTTAGTAACATGGGAAAAAAATTGGGTTGATCTTCATTGTGATTCAGATCCATAGTAAATAAACTGGAGTAACTGATTACATTTTGTAATTGATATGAATTTCTTTAACATTCATTTCAAAAAATACAATAATTTCAAATTTTCGCCAAAATTTATGAATGTTTTTTATACATGTAGTATGCACATACCTTCTTCTATTAAAATTGTAATATTGAATTTTGGTGTTTATTATGTTGCCAAAGTAACTTCTAAAAAATGATTGTAATTCCACATAAAATCCATGGTTGTAGGTCCGTCCTTTAACCCCTAATTGCCCAAGGCACCCAATTTGGGTGTTTGCAAAACTTTGAAGACAAATAAAATCTTATCAAATCACTATTTTTGGTATTTTCTTTGAACATAAGTTTGTTTTGAAGTCTATTTTCTACATCAAAAAGCTGATTATGAAAATGAAGGTTCATGATTTTTCTATTCAAGATTTTGTACAAAGGTGTCCACTGTAGTCTTGAGTTTTCTAGTGTTGGAAGATCTTGAAAATGAGCCTCAAATACACTAGAGCTTGGAGAAAAATCCACATTAGAAATCTATTTAAAAAAAATACAAGAATAGATTTTGAAAGCTATAAATTGGTTGAGGTTAAACATATAATGACCTTAAACCTCATATTTTTTTAATGACCAACTTTTTAGCTTTGACATGTGAAATGAGGATTAGAAAACTTCAAGTCACTTTTGCAATTTTAACACCCTCATGTTCAAATGTTATAAGCTTTCAAACTATAAGTGATATTGTTGTGTTTTCCTTTTCCATATAATCTCTAACATGTCAAGATTAAATTTGTATGATTACAATTTTTTAAAAACTTGATTAGATTTATGAAAAGGTTGATTGATTGTTCATTTTCTTCAAAACGCCAAGAAGTTCAGAAAGGCCTTGCGCATTTAGGGGTTAAGGGTTAAAGATAAGCTACTCTCCCACAGGCGTAAATTTCAATGCAATTTTTTGAATTGATGGTTGGGCCTTGGGGGTTGGACGTTACAAGGTCGGCACATCAACCGTACTATCCTCAATGATCAGTAAATATCTACTTTCAGAATTCTGACTGTTGTCTCTAGCCGATGCCGGGTGATCCACGTCATCAAAGAATTCTTCTTATATCTTTTCACGGGTCTAGGGACACGTACCCATATACATGCAGATAAAGAAATCAAATCTACGCGTGCTCGCTCATCCAATGTATCAGCTCTAGTCAGTTAGGCTTTCATCTAGACAGAGGTGAACCTTATGATTAGGGAATTGCTAAATCCACCACACTTTCTGCTAAATACACCACAGGCCCACCTCACACCACAGGCCCCACCTCACAACACCACAGGCCCCACCTCACACCACAGGCCCCACCACACACCACATATCCCACCCCCACATCACAGGCCCCACCTCACACCACAGGCCCCACCACACACCACAGGCCCCACCACACACCACATATCCCATCCCCACATCACAGGCCCCACCTTAGATTTTGAGCTTCTTGTACAAAAATCCTACATTTCTCATTTCTATCTAGCTTTTTAATCCATACAGCAAAAAATAAAAATGAAAATAGTGTTTTAACCAGTTGATTTTAGTTTCACTAGATTTTTTTTCACATCTCATTTGACCAACTTTCAATTGTTTCTCGGTTCTCCCCATACATTATTTAGAAGTTCCTCAAAGAAAAAAGAAGAAGAATTGATATGGGCACACCTAGGGTTTGATATATGCACACCCCTCGGGGGTAAATTTTAGATTTTTACCATCACAAAGCGGAATTTGAAAACCTTCAATTCAAATTTGGACTTAGAGACCTTGATTTTTTCTAAAGCCATGAAGGATGTTACAATTGAACATCACCCAATGAAAAGCTTAGTTTTTTAACCCCTAAAGGCCCAAGGGTCCTTTTGGGTGACAAACGGAATTTCGG